>CM048754.1:46607916-46710416 GCA_026315105.1 Locusta migratoria | reverse complement strand
GGTATCCTTGATGTGGGAAGGTAGATTTTGAACAATAGGTTGGAGGTGTTGGTCAACTAGGGCTGAAATTCGTTCGGTAGGAGCACAGTAACCAGCCACAATAGGGCGTCCAGGATTATTAGGTTTGTGAATTTTGGGGAGCATGTAAAAGGTGGGTGTGCGGGGTGTTGCTGGGGTGAGGAGGGAGATGGATTCAGGGGAGAGTTTCTGGGAGGGGCCATAGGATTTTAGTAGGGATTGGAGATCTTGTTGGACTTTGGGGATGGGGTCAATCTGGCACAACTTGTAGGTGGAGGAGTCAGAGAGTTGGCGGAGCCCTTCTGCCAGGTAGTCACTGTGATCCATAACTACAGTGGTGGAACCTTTATCAGCAGGGAGGATGATGATGTCAGGATTAGTTTTAAGGTTTTGGATGGCTCTTCTTTCTTCTGCTGAAAGGTTTGAGTTCTTGGGAAGGGACTTGGGAAAGGATGGTGAGGACAAGTTGGAGGTGAGAAACTCTTGGAGGGTAACCAGAGGGTGGTTAGGTGGGAGTGCAGGGGGATCTTTGTTGGATGGTGGTATGAATTGGGACAGGCAGGGTTCAATATTGGGATTAGGTAGATTGCGGTCAGAGGGATTGGTGGCAAAGTAGTGTTTCCATCGTAGGGATCGGGAAAAGGAGAGTAGGTCTTTGACAAGACCAACATGATTGAACTGGGGTGTAGGACTAAAGGTAAGACCTTTGAATAGAACGGAAACTTCAGTGGGGTTTAGATTTTTTGTGGATAGGTTGACCACAGTGTTCTGGGGTTGTTTTGGTATTGGGTGTTGTGGAGTAGTGGTAGGGAGTTTGGAGGGATGAGGTAGGTTCATCCTACTTAACAACTACTTTTCCTTTGAGGGGAAAGTTTACCATCAAATCCAAGGCACAGCCATGGGCACCCGCATGGCACCCTCCTATGCCAACCTGTTCATGGGCCGTCTGGAGGAATCCTTCCTAGCATCCCAAAACCTCAAGCCTCTGGCCTGGTTCCGGTTCATTGATGATATTTTCATGATCTGGACTCAGGGCCAGGACACCCTATCCTCCTTTCTTCAGAACCTCAATTCCTTCTCTCCCATCCACTTCACCTGGTCTTCCTCAACCAACCATGCCACATTCCTGGATGTCAACCTCCACCTCACTGATGGCTCCATTCACACTTCCGTCCATATTAAACCTACCAACCACCAACAGTACCTACATTTTGACAGTTGCCATCCCTTCCACGTCAAAAAATCCCTCCCTTACAGCCTAGCCACCCGTGGACGGCATATCTGCAGTGACAAGAATTCCCTTTCTGAATATGCTGAAGGTCTCACAAAGGCCTTCACAAACAGAAACTACCCCACAGACCTAGTCCGCAAACAAATCTCCCGTGCCATATCCTCACACACCCCAAATCCTCTTCCTAACACTAGTAACCATCCACAAAAGAGCGCTGCCCTTGTCACCCAGTACTACCCTGGTCTCGAACAACTAAATTCCATCCTTCGCCAAGGTTTTGATTTTCTATCCTCGTGCCCTGAAATGAGAGACATCCTGCCAAAGATCCTTCCCACCCCTCCTAAAGTGGTGTTCCGTCTCCCTCCCAACCTTCACAACATCCTAGTTCATCCTTATGCCACCCCGAAACCCAGCTCACTGCCACAGGGATCATATCCTTGTGGAAGACCCCGCTGCAAGACCTGTCCAATCCACCCACCCAGCACTTCCTATTCCAGTCCTGTCACAGGCTTATCCTACCCTATCAGAGGCCGGGCCACTTGTGAAAGCAGCCACGTAATTTACCAACTGTGCTGCAAGCACTGTACAGCTTTCTATATTGGCATGACCACCAACCAGCTGTCCATTAGGATGAATGGCGACCGCCAAACTGTGGCCAAAAACAAGGTGGACCACCCTGTGGCACAGCATGCAGCGGAGCACATGCTTGATTTCAATGGCTGCTTCACAACCCGGGCCATCTGGATCCTCCCATCCACCACCAGCTTTTCTGAACTGCACAGATGGGAGTTATCCCTACAATACATTCTCCGATCCCGAAATCAACCAGGCCTCAACCTACGATAACTTCCATACCTTACAGTTCCTACCTCTCTATCCCAAACCTCACCTATTTTGAGTGGTGTGTGAATGTGTGATCGTGTGTGTGTGTGTGTGTGTGTGTGTGTGTGTGTGTGTGTGTGTGTGTGTGTGTGTGTGTGTGTGTGTGTGTGTATAGTATAAAATAAAGATTTTTGACTTACCTAAAGTACAGGCTCGTCGATAGGAACACCAAACACACACAAAAACACACAACCATTCGAGCTTTCGCCACCAGTGGTGGCTTCTTCGGGAAAAAGAGGGAGGAAGGAGAGGAGAAAGGGAAGGATACGGGTTTTAAGGAAGTGGAAAAGGAGCCATTCCAATCCCAGGAGTGGAAGGACATACCTTAGGGGACAAAAAGGAAGGTAAACAAATATACACACACTCACATATCCACATCCAAAGTGTGTGTGAATTTGTTTACCTTCCTTTTTGTCCCCTAAGGTAAGTCCTTCCACTCCTGGGATTGGAATGGCTCCTTTTCCACTTCCTTAAAACCCGTATCCTTCCCTTTCTCCTCTCCTTCCTCCCTCTTTTTCCCGAAGAAGCCACCACTGGTGGCGAAAGCTCGAATGGTTGTGTGTTTTTGTGTGTGTTTGGTGTTCCTATCGACGAGCCTGTACTTTAGGTAAGTCAAAAATCTTTATTTTATACCATTTTCCCACCTGGAAGGTCTCCTTTATGTAAACAAAAATAAAAATAGATGACTTACCAAAAGGACCGGTTCGTCGAGAGAAACAAATAAAATCACACACAAACACACATACAAGCTTTCGCCACCACTGGCAGCTTCTTCAGGAAAAAAGGGAAGGAAAAGGGAAGGATATGGGTTTGAAGGAAGTGGAAAAGGAGTCATTCCAATCCCAGGAGTGGAAGGACTTACCTTAGGGGGAAAAAAAGGAAGGTAAACAAATACACACACACTCAGACATATCGAAACGCAAACACACCTAGACAGACATTTGGGCTTTTCACAAATGTCTGTCTAGGTGTGTTTGCATTTCGATATGTCTGAGTGTGTGTGTATTTGTTTACCTTCCTTTTTTTCCCCTAAGGTAAGTCCTTCCACTCCTGGGATTGGAATGACTCCTTTTCCACTTCCTTAAAACCCATATCCTTTCCTTTTCCTTCCCTTTTTTCCTCTTTTTCCTGAAGAAGCTGCCAGTGGTGGCGAAAGCTTGTATGTGTGTTTGTGTGTGATTTTATTTGTTTCTCTCGACGAACCGGTCCTTTTGGTAAGTCATCTCTTTTCTACTTTTATTTTTGTTTATCCCACCGGGAAAGTTTCCCTGCGGTCTTGTGTACTTGCAGTGTGCATGCATATATATGTTATTTTATTTTATTTTATTTGCTCCGCTCATCTGCCTCCCCACTCCATTCCTAAGCTGCATCTCGTTATTCCCATCTAACCCATCCCCACCACCGTGACGTAACCTTTCTATCCCCTCCCCCTCCCCTCCCCTCCCGTCCCCGATTCGCTGCAGAGCGTGATTCGAAGTGTGGCAGTCGGAGGTGATGGTTGTATGACTGTGTTGTGTGCCTGTGTGATTGCGTGAGTGCTCTATTTTCTGAAGAAGGCCATGGCCGATAGCTGAATGTGTTGTATGTGTGTGTCTTTTGTATGTGCCTGTCGCAGCTCGTCACCACGTCTTTGCGGTGAGTTGTAAACTGTCCTCATTATATTATTTTTTACAACAATTAAGCATATGTGCTTACTGACTGTACGAGCAAGACATAACAGCACACACGGTTGTAGGGAACACCAAAGTACATCTCCACACCAATACAACTTTTAATTGCATCCTTCACCATACATTCATTATCATGATGAAATGGAAACTAGACATCTCTCAGGAACGTACAGTTATTGGATTTAACAATTTTTCAAGACGTTATACAGTCTGTGCTTAAAATTATAAATTGCTAATATATTTGTAATAGATTCGTCAATTGAACCGAGCAGTTCATCAGTAATCACAGTTGGCCATCCTGAACACGCATCATCACAAGTGTTCTCTCTACTGAAGTGAAAGTTAAAACACCAGTACCATACAGACAATGTGTACATAACATTGTCTCCATACACTTCCTTCAGTTGACGAAGAATATCAATTGGTCACATGTTTCTTGCATTGGGAAACCTGATCACAGCCCTAACTTCACAACTGGTGGCATTCTGTAGTCTTTTAAACATCATAAACACTAATAATCACAATACAATCAATACAAACAGTATGTAATGTTACGAATAGGAATCAAATGAACAAGTGAGGGCATTACATCCTACCTAATCTAATCCCTAGCACTTCATATCAGAAAACAGGCAATACTTTCTGTATGAGCCTCATAACCTCTGGAGATGATGAAACTATTTGTGAATTAGTCAATAATCTCTCGCAAAAAATATCTAATATCTCTGACTTCCATACATCGTCGTTCACTCCATCCTTACCTCATTGTGTTGATTGCGAATAACCCTTGACTTATATATCCTGTTTCTCCTTCATCCTCTCTACTATGTGACGTTAAATCTAGTTTTTTTACAAAAGTATTCAGTGGTCTGTGTTTAGTGCTTCGTGTCAGTATGTATTTCATTAGTACCATGTCTCGTTCTTTGTACGGTTATCATTAAGTGATGAAATACAAAATAAAAGCGGCAGACCTATGTCTCTGGAACAAAACAAATCGAGAAAGAGAAGCAGGCAAGGAAATGTAAGTGAACTGACCAGTTGTTGTGGCAGTTCGGCGACTGTAAACGGTTTGGGTGTGACATTGAACGCTCTTAATTGGAGGGAAGCAGATCTGAACATGTGAACTGTCCAATAACAAGTAGTTTTAATTGGAGTCTTAAGTCATTGCATTGTATTGATGTTAAATAAAAGGGTTGTCAGTGCTAAATCGATGTTACCCCTCTAAGTGCATGCTGTGGCAATTGATTTGTACATTGTGTAAAAAGTATTAGAAATATGTCATTTAAAACCTGACACAATGCTGTGAAAATGGACACCATCTACTTGCAGGCCGGTGTCCGGGCGACCCTGAACGCCCGCACTTCGATCTTGGCGGCTGCGAACCCGATCGGCGGCCGCTACGACCGCACCAAGTCTCTGCAGCAGAACGTCTCTCTCAGCCCGCCCATCATGTCTCGCTTTGACCTCTTCTTCATCCTCGTCGACGAGTGCAACGAGGTGAGAGCCGAGACTAGTGAGGTAGTCCTGGAGTACTGCCGTACATCTTATGTCTGTGTGTAGTTTGGTGTACAATGTTAAGAGATAGGGAATAAATGTACCTCACACACAGTTATGAGTCATGATTTCCAGTATTGTGGTGGTGAAAGCCTCTGTGTTCTCTGCTTTTCGTAAGGCCATTCCTTTCTATTTTGTTCCTGTTAATATTTAGAGCCACACTTTCTTCAGAAAATATGTTTTTCTAGATAGATTAAGAAAAGGCAAAACTACATTTCTAGCTTTTGTAGATTTGGAGAAGGCTTTTGACAATGTTGATTGGAATAAACTCTTTCAAGTTCTGAAGCAAGCAGGAGTAAAATATAGGGAACGTAAGGTTTTTTACAACTTGTACAAAAACCAGACAGTGGTTGTCAGAGTTGAAGGGCATGAAAGGGATGCAGTGGTTGGGAAGGGAGTGAGACAGGGTTGTAGTCTTTCTCCATTGTTGTTCACTTTGTACATTGAGCAAGCTATAAAGGAAAGCAAGGAGAAATTTGGAGAAGGGATTAAAGTTCAGGGGGAAGAACTAAAAACATTGCGTTTTGCCGACGACATTGTAATAATCTCAGAGACAGCAAAGGACGTGGAAGAGCAATTAAACGGAATGGACAGTGTGCCGAAAGGTGCGTATTAGATGAACATTAACAAGAGCAAAACTGGGGTAATGGAGTGCAGTGTAAGAAAATCAGGTGATGCTGAAGGAATTAGATTGGGAAACGAAGCAATAAAGGAGGTATTTGAGTTTTGTTACTTGGGCAGTAAAATAACAAATGATGCTCGCAGTACAGAGGATGTAAAATGCAGAATGGCAATGGGTAGAAAAGTGTTCTTGAAAAAGAGAAATTTGTTAACATCGAATATTGATTTAAGCCTAAGGAAGTCCTTTCTGAAGGCATTTGTATGGAGTGTTGCGTTGTATGGGAGTGAGACGGACGATAAACAGTGCGGACAAGAAGAGGATTGAGGCTTTTGAAATATGGTGCTACAGAAGATTAGGTGGGTGGATCGTGTAACTAATGAGGTGGTACTGAACAGGATTGGGGAGAAACGAAATTTCTGGCATACCTTGACTAAAAGAAGGGATAGATTGGTAGGACACATTCTTAGACATCAAGGAATGGTGAATTTAGCGTTGGAGGGAAGTCTGTGGGGTAAAAATCGCAGAGGAAGACCAAGAGATGGATACAGTAAGCAGGTTCAGAGAGATGTAGGTTGCCGTTCTTATGTGGAGATGAAGAGGCTTGCTCAGGATAGGGTATTGTGGAGAGCTGCATCAAACCAGTCTCCGGACTGGAGACTACAACAACAACAACAACAACAACAGTTTTTTGGCTACTAACTGAGATTTACAGGGTGTATATGCTGTGGGACAACTGAGGAATCTGAGAAAAAAATGGTAATTTTTTCATCTGGCAGAAATCCAGGAAATGCCTTAGAAATTTTTTTTTTTTTTTAAATTTTATTTTATAAGTTTTTCATTGTTCTAGTAAGAAATTTTTGTTGCTACAGCTGATTCCTTAGCCCACTTTTGCAGAATAGTATTGCAACAATGAGAGAATATCAGCAAAATCCATATTTAGTTGAAAATGAAATATGCTATTACAACAACAAAAGACACAATTATCTGCCGATAGTGGAATGTATCAAATGCTTTAAGATATAACAATATGCCTTCGATTAGCATGATATCTGCTCTGTTTACATTTATATAGGTTGGGGAAAACTTGTGAATAATTGTTTTACAAGTGGTACTTTCAAAGTAAATGTTATTTTCAAAGAGACAAGCTGTGTTAGTGACAATGAATCATGAATGATTTGACCCCCATTCAAAACTTTGCGAATCAGACACTTTTAAAACTTTAACGCTCAGCAGACCAGACATTTATGCCATTATTAAAAATCTTAACGGCACATTCATATTTGTTGTATCTTTAAGGATAGCAGACGATTGAAAGGACCAAAGTCCAATGTTAATTTATGATATTTATTTTGGGTCATTCACAGATTACTTATCATCCAATAACATTGTCAAAAAGTATAATTATCTTTAAAAAAGGTTGGAAGTGATGAAAGGAAATCGAGGGTTTGTAAATAATTATGTGTCGTGGTCATATTTTCTCAGTATTATTAGTTTTGTCTGACGACAAGCTCTAAGATTCTGACAGATTGAAAGATAACGGCAAAATATTTTTGACAAGCAAAAGTGTAAATGTGATACCGCAATTAAAACCATTGGGTTTCAGCCTAATAATGTACTTCAAAATTGTAACATGTAAATAACGGCGGGTAATTTGCAAAACAAACAATTGACAAATGATCTGCTCATGAATTACACCATCTGTGTGGTCATAAAAAAAAACTGGAAAATAATGAGCTGCATGTGTGAAACAGAGGTAGTGAAAATCTGCATTTCCGAAGGCTGTTTTGCACCTGACTCGCAACTTACCATAAAGTCCTATGCTGTCAACGACATCTACACATCCATTGGGGGGGGGGGGGGGGAGCACCAACACTGTTAGATTTAACCATAGGAAGTTTTAACTTGGTGTATAAAACATTCACCTTTTAAAGGATTGATCAATTTTACTGCTCCAAAAAAGTTTATTATGTCTTATACTGTAAAAAGGTGTATTTTTATCTGGAAAATCGAGGAAACTACCTGACGAAGAAAATACTCATTTCCAAAAGCTAGTGGAAACATTTAATTTTGTCTCCATTTGTGTCTTTTCTGTGGTAGTTCCAAAATAAGGTAAGTACTGGCCAGCCAACAACAATATTTTCACATCTTAGTAGAAAATTTCTGTAAGATTGATCATTTATAAAATAAATACCGTATATACTCAATGTTTTTTCCCGAATTTTAGGACGAAAAACTAGGGTGCGCGGATTATTTCAAACATTGTTGATACTGCTCTGCCTCCAACAGTACATCCCATTATACTATTGCATTGTTGCGGCCTAAGTCTGTGACGCATCATTAGCATGTTAGAAGTGAAGTATTGACCCTTCAAACTTGTTAATTATGGCTACAAGTTCTCGTTATCACTCGTACCCTGCTAAAGAAAAACTGAAAATTATTGAAGAAGCCGAGAATATTGGAAACCGTGCAGCAGGAAGACAGTACGACGTGAGTGAGAATTGTATTCGTGACTGGCGAAAAAATAAAACGCAACTTCACGAAACTAATAGTAATCTCCGAGCATTTCGCGGCCAAAAAGCGAAGCATCCAGACTTCGAAAAAAGGCTCTGCGATTATGTAGATGAGAAGCGACAATACGGATACGCGGTGATGAGTGAAATGTGCCAACATAAAGCATTGTCTTTAGCCAAAGAACTAGGCATTACCAGTTTCAAAGCTAGCCGGGGCTGGCTATCGAGATTTTTCAACCGAAATGGTTTAGGATTCCGGAGGAAAACTATTATCGCTCAGCGGCTTCCAGGCAATTATGAGGAAAAAATAGTGAATTTTCATCGTTATGTGATAAATCTGCACCGTAAACAGTCCTATATATTATCGCAAATTGGTAATGCCAGTCTATTTTGAGATGTCACTCGACAACCCAGTGAACAGGAAAGGAGAATCCAGCATAACGATACGAACTGGCGGCAGTGAGAAACGAAGATCTACAGTGATGTTGTGTGTAACTGGCGATGGACGAAAGCTACCACCTTACGTGTTATTTAAAAGGAAAACTATTCCGAAAATATCAGTAAAAGGTGTATTAGTGAGAGGGAATCCGAAAGGGTGGATGGACAATGAACTTATAATTGACTGGGTGACACACGTTTGGCAACGTCGTCCTGGTGCGTTACTGAATTTACGCAACATGTCGGTCCTGGACAGCTTGCGTGGACATACAACTAAGGAAGTGTGGGACAAATTACAAAAAGGGAAAACTAACTTGGTCATTATCCCTGGAGGCCTAACGTCCATCCTACAACCACTAGATGTGTGTATAAAGCTGCACTGAAACGGCGATATACGCAATGGATGGCTGATGAAAACTAGAAGTTCACACCTAGTGGAAAAATCAAACGGCCACATTTGTCCCAGATTTGTGAATGGGTGAAAACTGCATGGGACTCCATTCCGCAACCATTGGTGGAAAAATCCTTCAAAAAATGTGGAATCACAAATTCACTGGATGGCACAGAGGACGGTGCTCTACGGGAAGACGGTGAAGACGACAATGATTCTCCCGCTAGTGATGACGATGAAAGTGATGAATAGAGTGGTAAAGGAGGAAACGTATTGACTAAAATATTTTATTGCACACATTAACAAATTCTTAAACAAGATAATTCACATTTCATTTTTTTCGATTGTAGGTACGCGTAGAGTCCCGGCTGGTGGGGATAATGTTCCCCGGCCACTCGCCCGTCTAATGGGCCAGCCAGTCAGCTGCACGCCGCTCAATCGGTTGCATTTTAACGATGTATCTACCTGTAGAGCAGTGTTGCTTCAACCCAGTAGTTATTATGCATACTTTGGAACACATTATAACGTTGCAACAATTTTTTAATATTTGTAAATAAAACAAATTAAAGCAATTTTTTTTTCATCAAAATTGGGTGCACGGATTATTTGAGGGCGCGGATTATTAGAGTATATACGGTAGTTTCCACTTGGTGGGCGATGTGAAATACTGTACTTTTCTGCCGATAAGACAGCCTTCAGATAAGACGAGGTACAAATTTTCGTCAAAATATTATAGTTTAAGCATATATCTGGCCTATAAGACAACCTCCAAGTTGCAGTAAACTCTTGATTATCTGGGAGTGGATTAACCGCTTTGCGGATGATCAGCAGCCTCCTCCTCTAATTTTTTTCCCCCTTTAACTCTTGCCTGCAATTGGGATTCTCTATGTCAGAGATAATTTTGGGCTACAACGAGTGTATTAATTTATGGTCTGCTCGAACACTGAGTGCTGCACTATGTTGCAAAAGATAAGAGGTCATACAGTGTGTCGACGACCCGATGATTGAGCACGGGAGTCCCGACCCTTCCCACTGTCGCATGCCACTAGAGCTTGCTACAGTCTGTATCACGAGTTTGTTACATTTCTGAAGCACAACTTTTCAATCAACAGGCCTTGTCCAGTTTTTATTTTTTCGCAAACATTTTAAGAGGAACTGCAGTACACTACAGTATGTACTGTATAAGATTGCGATTTTGCTAATTACAGTACACTACTTCATGATTCTAAGAACTAAATGACCCAGACATAATTTAGCTCTTTTTTTATTTACGCCAAACCTCTCGCAGCACTGCACAGGACTACTCCACTGGCCGGCAGCTACCGGTGCCCTAATCCGGGAAACACCATTTCCACACCAACAGTCCTGCTCGCCCATCAGGTCGAAGACAAACAGTAGTCATTTGCTTACTGTTAGTGTGAATCATTTGTGAAAAATGAAACCAAGGTGCTCCTCTCTGTGACAAGCTGGTGTTGCGCAAAATTCGCAGTGCGATATATAAAAGACAAGCTTCCAGAATGAGACAGAAGTCAATTCAGGACTATTTTGTTTCAAAGTAGTGCACTGTACTGTAAAACTGGATTTGTAAGTACAGCATTTTCATACATAATAGATAAATACCGAGAGTGTTTTTCCGCCGCCCACCTAACCTCCGTAACCTCCTAGTCCATCCCTATGAAATCCCCAAACCACCTTCCCTACCTTCTGGCTCCTACCTTTGTAACTGCCCCCGTTGTAAAACCTGCCCTATGCACCCTTCCACCACCACTTACTCCAGTCCCGTAACACGGAGGGTGTACACAATCAAGGGCAAACCACTTGTGACAGCACCCATGTGATTTACCAACTGACATGCCTGCACTGTGAAGCGTTCTATGTGGGAATGACCAGCAACAAACTGTCCATTCGCATGAATGGACACAGGCAGACAGTGTTTGTTGGTAACGAGGATCACCCTGTGGCTAAACATGCCTTGGTGCATGGCCAGCACATCTTGGCACAGTGCGACACCGTCCGGGTTATCTGGATACTTCCCACTGACACCAATCTTTCAGTACTCCGGAGATGGGAACTAGCCCTTCAGCATATTCTCTCTTCCCGTTGCCCACCTGCCCACCTCCGCTAAATTCGAATTACCACCCACCATCTTAACATCTTTGCCTCGGTTCTCTGGACAGAGCCTCTGCCTCAAGTGGTATCTCTGTCTAACTTCTTAACTTCTTTGCTTTCTACAGTATGTCTGCCTAGGTGTACTTGTGTCTGTGTGAATGTGTGGGTCTGCGTGCATTTGTTTACCCTCCCCCCCCCCCCCCCCCCCAAGGTAAGTCTTTCCTGTCCCGGGATTGGAACGGCTCCTTACCCACTCCCTTAAAACCGTCGTCATTTCCTTTTCCCGCTCCTTCCCTTCTGCCTGACGAAGCAGCTAGGCTGCGAAATCTAGATAATTGATTTTAATTATGACATAGTAATTAAATTTTGTCTTTGTACTACCCTAACACAGTACTGTGTACTGAAGTTGCGGATAATCTGTGAAATTTGATTATCTGCGGTTTTCGAATCCCCAATTACTGCGGATAATAGAGAGTTAACTGTACCATATTTACCCGAATGGAAGTCACACTTTTTTTTCCAGTTTTTGGGATCTAAAAATATCCCTGAAGCTGAGATTCGAAGGCAAAGCTTCAGGAAGCTCCAAAAAATGTGACTAGAAGCTGCCGTGATTGGTACAATCTGGATTTCACTCTTTGTTGCAGTGTTTGTGGTCTGCTTTTGAACGTTTCGTACGTGTAGTGCTATGTTTTATCCGATCGTGAAGAAGCAGGTTATTTTTACACTGCAAAGGTTAAGAGAAAAGTAATTTCTGTCACCAAGACGACATTGAATCTCGCCATTGCACATATTATACGGGTGAAAACACACAAAATTGCCCGAGAACAGAAGATAAAGAATTCTGAAGGAAGCCTCAATTTTTGCATGTAGCTGCGAAATATTTTAACCCTTTCACTGCTCTGTATGTAAATGTACACTAATCGTTTCATTGCAACTCTGGATATATTGAGAAATTATTTTTGACAAGTGACATTGTAAAATCAAGCTGAATTGTAAATAATTAATTCTATTTTTACTGTATGGCGTATAGGTTATCGTATGTAGCCTTGTCCGCTCAGTAAATTAATAAAGGTCTTAAAGCAAATATTTTTTTTAAAAAGTTACGCAAACCATTGTTTTCATAAACCTTTCCTCCGCTATGTAAATTTCAGACTAAATTTCAATCTAAATTTATTTATTTATTTTGTCATATAAGACGACCTCGGATTTTGGGGCCTTTTTCTATGATTCAGCTGTTGTCTTATCTGCAGAAATATACGGTATTTATTTTTCAAAATTCACATTTCAATTTTGTTCTGTGATAGAACATCATAAGTGCAGAAATTCCAATTTTGTGCTGATGACTTTCCCTATCATAGAACAAAATCGATATGTGAATTAAAAAAAAATAAACATTTCTTATTGCGCACAAGCGGAAACTGCTTATTTTTATTGCAGTATTGTGCTGGAGTGCCACAATTTCCCTTATGGAATCAAGTTACATTTATAAAATATGTTGTGCTGGTTGTTCATAATGTTTTGACAAATTATTTCTCTGAGTTTCATTTCTTTTTGACCCATATGGGACAAATTTGCTAATGGGTTAAATGGACAGCAACAACACAAAATTAAAGCTCAAAATAAGGACACGAGTGAATACAGTAGAAAAGTATGTTGCCAATTATTGTTAGTCATGAGGTTCACAGGGAGAGTACGCCAATAATTACAGCCATTCTGTTGGCAGTCAGCTTTGCAATTGGTTACTGCTTGGGATCCCACAAAAATAAAAAATAAAAATTTAATTAGTCAACAAAATCTTGTGAATGTTAGTGGTCTTCAATACACTGTTTGTTTCTCAATTTTCTTCCATTAATTATGGTGACATAAATCTGTCATTGTGATTTCCCGTAGGTGGTGGACTACGCCATTGCCAGGAAGATCGTCGACCTACACAGCAACATTGAGGAGTCGGTGGAGAGGGTGTACTCGCAGGAGGACGTCATCCGTTATATACTGTTCGCAAGGCAGTTCAAGCCGTTCATCAGCGATGTGAGTGGAACATTTAGTGTGCTTGTTTCGTGTATTGTCCTTGTTTATCAATTTATTCTCTCCCCCCCCCCCCCACCCTCCAATGCTTGTGTTTGCCTGACAAATAAGTCATCGAGAAAAGTGTTACAGTAAAACCCTACTTTTACATTCCCTGAATTAATGTTTTCACGTCATTTGTCACTCTTGTCAAATTTCCAAAGTTCACAACGTTAATATGCCCTCATTTTTGCATTAATATATTTACAGGGTGATTATAATTGAAGTCAAGCTTTCAAAATGCTGTACAAATAACATCACTGGTCAGACTGACATCAAATTGCAACAGAATATTATTGAAGAAGGGGGAAAACATTTGGTAGAAGAAATATAAATGGTGTGTATAGATGGCGCTGTATGTGTTAAAATACGTAAATAAAAACACCTGTCAATTGCATGACCCACACAAGTCAGTATAACAGGGTGTCCTGCGATCCTTGAAATCTTGAAAACCGGGAAAAAACTGGGAAAAACCCTTGAAGTTTACTCAAAAACCTTGCATTTTTTATTTTTTCTAAAATTTTACACACAATGAAACCTGGATTTTACGTTTTCCTACCTAAAGACAATCATTTTTGTCGATGGACAATTTTAATTCGCCTCGGCTTTTGCGATAAGATATTTACACTTTTCCCGCAATTTATCATATGTTTTATGAACCCATGTTCGAGGAGTTAAAAACTTACCTAATTGACATAAATTGATGCTGTCATGATTTTCCCTTCCAAGTTGTGTTTAAAACGTTACCCAGTGAAGTCGCTTGACATTTTTTGCGTTTATTGGAATGCATAGTTCGCACTAAGTTGCGGTGCAGTGACTGATTGGCAGGACTGTAATTTACGATCTCTTCCATTAGCCTTCGCACCTCCTGTTTATTCAGATATCATTTTTCGCATTTATTATGATGAGTTTCAACAATGAATATATTCTCATTGTGAACAGAAAATATTTATGTAACTACTTTTCATGACTCTTTCATAATCAGTGTGAACATAGTTTGCGTATATGTGGTTTTTTTGCACATTGGAAGGGGCAAAGTATGTTATTACCTCAAAAAGATAGTATGGTGCAAGAGATATTTGTGCTTGACAACCTGATTAAATTCTCAAAAATTGTCATCCAAAATGCGGGGGGGGGGGGGGGGGGGAGGATACGAAGCCTGAAAAAATTTGCAACTGGTGCAATGTTTCATTATTTAAAGAGTGAACGACACAGATCCAGCATTCACAAAAACATAGATTATGACGAGTAAAATTATGTCAAATTTTTTCACCAGTTTCAGTTATGCTTTGAAATTCAGATAACTTTTATTACATAATAAAAACAGGCCATGCCTAATATTGTTATGTCTATTACATTACATATTGTATAAAAGCTATGAAAATGCAAGTGTGATCATATAAGCAAGTTTTAGAACTAAAAATGTTATTTGCTGTGTCTTACACAATTTTTTAGACTCTCCGCTGTATTTATATTTCTCACTTTTACCAGTAGTTTATTGATTTGAATAGCATATCAATAACATAGCACACTGATCTATTACAGTCAAGATTTCCATTTGTCAGAAAGGAATGTGGCAAGTGAAGAAATTCTAAGACGATGCACACTGTTAAATATAACGAATGTGCCGAGAAACGTGAGCTGGACACTGTATTTTAGCATCTCGGTGGAGAATTTCAATCAGTAATGGAATTGTTAGCAGCTGTCTGTTCCTCAAAGCAGAGAAGTTCGTCTGCTCCGCCCCCTGTTGAGTAACTGTGTGTTTGCAGGTGGCGGGCGAGCTGATGGTGGAGAACTACGTGAAGCTGCGGCAGCGCGACGGCACGGGCGGCAGCAAGTCGACGTGGCGCATCACGGTGCGCCAGCTGGAGAGCATGGTGCGCCTGTCCGAGGCCATGGCCAAGATGGAGTGCGCCGACGAGGTGAGCGCCTCGAGGGTTAATTGTGGAGTGCCGGCCGCGGTGGCCGAGGGGACTGAGGCGCGCCAGTCACAGTCTGCACGGCCACTACGGTCGGGGGTTCGAATCCCCCCTCGGGCGTGGATATTTGTGCCGTCCTTAGTGTTAGCTAGTTCATAAGTAGTTTGTAAGTTTAGGGACTGATGACCCCGTAGTTAAGTCCCATAAGCTATACAAACATTTGAACATTTGAATTGTGGAGTACTTTGTCAGAGCTGCACAAATGAATAGGCAAGATAATATACTGTATACATCAAGGACAGTTTACAACTCACCGAAAGATGTACTGATGAGCTGCGACAGGCACATAAAAAAGCACACACACATACAACATTTAAGCTATTGGCCATGACCTTCTTCAGAATATAGAACATTTGCACACTCACACAGGCACACAACACAGTGCAACTATGTTGTGTGCCTGTGTGATTGCGTGCGTGTTTCCTATTCTGAAGGAGGTAATAACTGATAGCTTAAATGTTGTACGTGTGTGTGCGCTCCACTGTATCAGAAGATGCAGTTTGTAGGCCTGAATTTAAACTTATCCGCCAAACTGACCACAACCTTCGTGGAGTCATGGAAAGTGTTGCAGTACCTTAATGTGCGATGTGGGTTCACTATTAAAGTTGACGTAGTTCTCTGATAATATAAATGACTACTGCCCACTTCTAATACAATAATAAGTTACACCTTCAAGATAAAAATGTTTCAATGAAATAACTTGGTCCGTATATTCGACGTCTTAAGTTTCAAGGTAAGCAACAGTATTTATTTAAATTTTGACGTCTGTATCTGACTTATCGAGATTGTTGTCTTTCTTTATTATAAAAGGTCATAATTGGTTAAATAGCTATTAATATTCAGCCATTAATTAGGTATATTTATTTGAACAACAATGCTAGTTTGAAATTTAACAACTTTGTTGCCAACTTAATAGAAGATTTTCCAATAAATAAAACACACACACTCAGTTTTTGTATTATGCCTGTTTTATCACTCGAATTATATTTTAGTAATTTGCAATTGGTAATGTACAAGTGACTCCTGTCAATAGTTTCCCCTTAACTTGTGTGTGTGTGTGTGTGTGTGTGTGTGTGCGCGTGTGCATATATTTGTTTACCCCCCCCCCCCCCCCCCCCCAAGATAAGTCTTTCCTGTCCCGGGATTGGAATGACTCCTTACCCACTCCCTTAAAACACTCGTCCTTTTCTTTTCCCTCTCCTTCCCTGCTCTTTCTGAACGAGCAACTGGGTTACAAAAGCTTGCTTTTGTGTGTGATTGTGTTTGCTGTATTTATGTTTGCTGTCACTATTGGTGCTCCTTCGCCTGTTAAGTAAACTCCATCTATTTTTTTATATATAAGATTATATATTTAATTACATACTACCAGAAACGCGCACACACATACACAGAATATCCAACTTTTACAAAAACACAAGCCCTGAAAATAGCTCACCAAACCAATGTGTCACTTCAGTGATATTTTCACAAAACAATAGAAAAAAAATAAACTTGTACATGAAATCGGGAATATGCTGCCTGCAATGTAATATCTTGGGCACAATGTTTAACAAATTCGTTTCAGTACTAGCATGAATGACCTAACTCTTGATTATTTAGTGTCAATTGCCAAATTTCCTCACTAAAGGTATTTTATTGAAATTGATATGCACTTGATTTTAAATAAATTAAAATCTTAGTGAGAATGTACATTGCATACTTGATTTGCAGATTGCTGTCACTGGTTTCTTAGAATTAAAGTAACACCATTATATTGTAAAACTTGTATTAGTCAATTGCTGCTTTCGGATTGTTAACATACTCACTAGCGAGAGGGAAAACCTTAGTCTTTTCTACAATTCTATTAATGTGCAAGTTGTGAGGTTGCCGTGTGAGCAATTTGTATATTTATTTTATTACGTGTCGGTCTAGGTACAGGAGAAACACGTCCGCGAAGCGTACCGGCTGCTGAACAAGTCTATAATTAGAGTGGAACAGCCGGATATCTACCTCGCTGAGGAGGACGAGGGACTCGGGAATGCGGACGAGCCTATGGACCTGGACCAGGACAACATCAGTGGCGTCGAGAGGATGGACGTGGGGGAGGACGTGCGTCCGCCCAGCCGGCAGCGCCACCAGTCGCCGCGCTCTCCAGGTCGGTGCTCACTTCTCTTTCTAGAGCTAAGTGGGCCAAGGTGTGCCTAAGAAATATCGTACCTGCCAACTTTTACGGTTTATCTGTAAGATTTGCAGATATTCCAACATATGAAATTGCACACTGTGATGCTGCCACTGGAGTCTGCTGATTATGTCTATGATATTTTTTTGAAGGATAAATGAACCTTTAACAAAGTGTGCTGCCTTTCTCTCTCACGCGCACACACACACAGCGTAAGGGATGTTTCCACGATGAAACTGCCACTCTGCAGTGGAGTGTGTGCTGATATGAACATTTCTGGCAGATCAAAATTGTGTGCCGGAACCAAGATTTGAGCCTTAATAGTAATAATATGGTTTTCTGTTCCGTATGATCTAATTGAGGAGTGAGACACCATGGTCATGGAACAAGTCAGTACATAAATTTTTACACCAGAATGGTAATAGAAAATTTTTATGTACTCCTATGCACACGACAATCTTAAGACAAAGCGAAAAGAATCAATAAAGAAAAAAAATGAATTAGCTTAATTGTTTAACTTTTTTAAGAGTTCCTCAGCAGAATAAAAGGAGTGAGCCCTCAGGTAACTCTTCAATTTAGATTTGAAAGCACGTGGGTTAGTGCTAAGATTCTTTAGTTCTTGTGGCAGCTTATTGAAAATGGATGCTGCAGAATACTGTACACCTTTCTGCACAAGTGTCAAGGTGATGTGAGGCAAATGTGGATTCGACTTCTGTCTAGTATTCAC
Source organism: Locusta migratoria (assembly GCA_026315105.1). Taxonomy (NCBI): domain Eukaryota; kingdom Metazoa; phylum Arthropoda; class Insecta; order Orthoptera; family Acrididae; genus Locusta; species Locusta migratoria. The sequence goes on along the minus strand of CM048754.1, from coordinate 46,692,063 downwards.
TGAGTGAAAGCTACTAACTCGTGGGAATAAGCTGATATTATTAACAACAAACGACATTAAAGAAAAAACGTATTGTGAAGCCAGTGTCAAAATTCCCAGACTACTGAAAAGGGATTGACATGACGTTTGTGAACTGACACCACATATTGCTCGAACCGTCCGTTTTTGAGCGAGAAATATCCTTTTTGCATCAGGCGAGTTACCCCAAAAACTAACGCCGTACATCATAAGTGAGTGAAAGTAAGCGTAATAGACTACTTTTCGCGTTGAAAAATCATTTATTTCAGATATTGTTCTAATGATAAATATAGCAGAATTTAGTTTTGGAAGAAGATCTTGAACATGGGCTTTCCACGACAGCTTACTGTCTATATGAATATCTAGAAATTTGAACTGTTCAGTCTCACTTATCATATGCCCCTTATGTGTAATCAATATGTCAGCTTTAATCAAATTATGTATTAGAAACTGTAAAAACTTGAGTTTTACTGTGATTTAACATCAACTTGTTTTCTACAAGCCATGAACTTATCTCTTGAACTGTATTATTTAATACTGTGTCAATATTATGAGCAACATCCTTCACTACCAAGCTGGTATCATTAGCAAACAAAAATATTTTACAGTCACCTGTTATATTCGAAGGCATATCATTTATATAAATAAGAAACAGCAACGGTCCCAAAATAGACCCCTGGGGCACCCCACACTTCATTGTGCCCCATTGTGATTGTATGTCATAGCCATTTTCTACACTGTGGAGAATTACCTTCTGTTGTCTATTATTAAAGTAAGAGGTGAACCAGTTGTGAGGTGCTGCTCGTATTCCATAATGTTCCAACTTCAGCAACAATATTTTGTGATCAACACAATCAAACGCTTTTGCTTGGATGTTTCATACCAGTGTAAACTCCACTGCAGGGTGAAAGTTTCGTTCTGGAAACATCCCTTAAGCTGGGGCTAAGCCAAGTATCCACCATATCCTTTCTTCCAGGAGTGCTAGTCTTGCATGGTTCGCAGGAGAGCGTCTGTGAAGTTTGGAAAATAGGAAGTTAGGCACTGGCAGAAGTAAAGTTGTGAGGAAGGACTGTGAAGCACACCGGGATAGCTCAGTCGACAGAGCACTTTCCCACAGAAGGCAAAGGTCCCAGGTTCTAATCCCAGTTCCGGTACACAATTGTAATCTGCCAGGAAGTTTCATATCGGCATACATTCTGCTTCATTCTGGAAATCTTCCTTTGTTGATGGACTACACTTCGTGATTGAGCAGTGGCAACACACTGAACTTGCAGTAAAGAGAAAGGTTGCTTAACCCTCTGGCGGCAGCGCCAATTATTATAACTTCAGCAGCAGTGCGGTGCAGATTCTGTGTATTCAGATTTAAAAACCTAAGTCATCGAAATGACAAAAATAGTTTGATGTACAGGTATGAATATCACCTTTGTTAGCATCTGAATTAGTGTATCAATTACATTTGGTGTATAAATATAACAAATGTAACATTATTCTGTAAGTGGACAATGACCATGTATATTAGACCCAGAGTACTATCATTTCCTCTTTCGTTACTTTCCTGTAATTCCTGCCTCTTGAGTAATCAGTGTCAGCTTTTTTCTGTGTTATGTGGAACTTAGTACACATAATTACCTGATCAGTCATCTTATCTGTCACGAATGAGAGAGCTTGCGTCTCTGACCTCACGCCCGTTGCATTGCCTTTTGAATCGGGGGAATATTTTTTTATATTCTTTTTCGGTGTTTTCGAGTGCTGCTTGTATGGTGTTTCACTCCACAGAGTGGTACCATCTTCAACATCAGATTCATTGTATCTGAAATCTTGTTAGGGATCGGGACTAAGATTTACATTTGAATAATAGTATCTTGTTCATTATCTGGTGAGGAATCTAGACAAAAATCACTAAGATTCTCATCTGTTAGACCCATACCACGTCTACGAGAGCTGAAGATTAAATTATGTAGTAGAATAACACTCATTTTTTGCATTGTGCAAGGCTTAAAAAGGGTTAAAGATTGACAGAAACTGGCAAATCAGGATAAACTAGAGGACAATTTATCGAGAGTTAAACTTCTATTTACGAAATAAATTTCATTTTTTGAGCATTCTAATATGTAGAGCAAAATTTGTACAATAACTATTTACTGGAAACTGCCACAAATCTATCTGCAAGGAAAACTAGACATAACACAAAACAGTTCAAAACTACTTACATGACAGGCATATCTGCTATCAGTGATCCACTCCTTAACAAAATTTGTTTCGGGTGGACACTGCCGTGCAGTAGAAACTCAAAACTTTCGCCGACATAATTGCTGAGGCTTAATTGAGGAATAGCTAAAGTGGAAATAAGACATCTCCATTATTGCGACAACAGTGAGCATTAAAGAAAAGCGGTAGCATATTTGCACCAGCGCTGCTGCTTGCGGCTTAAAAGTGGTTGATTTGTATTTTGTATTTTCAGTACAAACCCTGTAACAATGTTTGTAGTTTACTGTTTGTTAAACTGCTGTCAGTGACGTAGGATTGCCGGTGTCGTGCTCAGGTGCCAGGAGAGGCAGCGTGCCCAGGAGCCCGGCGCCCCCCTCGAGCCCGCAGAAGAAGAAGCTGACGCTGTCGTTCGCCGAGTACAAGGCGCTCTCCAACATGCTCATCATCCACATGCGGCAGGAGGAGGAGAGGAGCGAGGAGGAAGGTGAGGCTACAACTAGAACTGGCAATTCTGCCCGCAGCTGCGCTTCTCGACCTGCAGGGTGAGACTTAGGACTTATGGTATTTTCCCTGAGAGATGTCTACTATGAAGATCAAATATGTATATCTGTAAAAAAAAAAAAAAAAAAAAAAAAATAGATGAAGTCTACTTAACAGGTGAAGGAGCACAGGCAGTGATAGTAACAAATAAACACACACACACACACACACACACACGCTAGCTTTCACAGCCTAGCTGCTTCGTCAGGCAGAAGGGAAGGAGAGGGAAAAGGAAATGATGAGGGTTTTAAGGGAGTGGGTAAGGAGTCATTCCCGGGACAGGAAAGACTTACCTTGGGGGGAAAAAAAGGAGGGTAAACATATATACACACACACACACCCACACATTTACAAGGACACAAGTACACTTAGGCAGACATACTGTAGAAAGCTTTCTACAATATGTCTGCCTAAGTGTACTTGTGTCTGTGAAAATGTGTGGGTGTGTGTGCATTTGTTTACCCCCCCCCCCCCCCCAAGGTAAGTCTTTCCTGTCCCGGGATTGGAATGACTCCTTACTCACTCCCTTAAAACCCTCATCATTTCCTTTTCCCTCTCCTTCCCTTCTGCCTGACGAAGCAGCTAGGCTGTGAAAACTAGCGTTCGTGTGTGTGTGTGTGTGTGTGTGTGTTTGTTACTATCACTGCCTGTGCTCCTTCGCCTGGTAACTAGACTTCATCTATTTTTTTTTACATATACTTTTCCTGTTAGGAATTTTTTCCTCTATAATATTCGTATCATAAATATGTATATCTTATTAATAAAATATTCTTGGTACTCAGTCCTCTTCTTATGCTGATTTTCTCTTCTTTCAGCCGATTCTCTGTACAATTTGAGGATAAGGCACATAGGACAGATTGCGGCAGGAGGAGGAATATAATGATTATTCTCTCATGAGAAATGATGTACTTGAAACTGTAGTTTAAGTTAAATAACAACTGTAATGCCGTTTATTACATCATTGAGCAATATATGTGAACTGCTTAACAGCATTCAGAACACATCTTAACACAAAAGAAGATCCTGTGTTTCTCCATACAGATTAACCTACACTACTTATTTATTACATGACACGTAGATCTTCCTGTCCAGTGACAGCAGGTACATTCTTCAAGGCTGCACTCCCTTGCTCTCGAGTATGTGCACACACAAATGTACAGCACACAGTATCTGTTCACCTTTATTTTAAACTATTTTGACATTAATCCACACATTTCAAGGTGGGATACGGATGCAGTGTAACTTCACACTGTTTATTATGCTACAGGGTCACCATAACATGAGGAACAAAGCAAACACCCAGGTGCATGTCTGAATAGTGGGGGTCTTGTGTAATATTAAAAAAGACACTAAGAAAAGTGGATTTATTATTAAAATTATTTAATTCCTCATTTAAGTTTAATTTAGGTAAGTAGAACATAACAATGGAAAGTCAAGGTTGGAATTCAACAAGAGAACAGTTTGCAAGTCATCACTGTGACACATGACTTGCTGTCAGAAGAGAGAGCAAGCACACAGGCACACTTCAGTCAGACAACCGTCATCTCTGGCTGTCACACCTTGAATCGTGCTCTGTGGTCAGGGAGTAGGAGGGGGAGGGGAGGACAATGTGGTGGGGATGGATACAGCATGGTCTTATAGTGTGTGTACATGTTAGATGGGAGGAATAAGATGCAACTTAGGAATGGAAGGGGGGGGGGGGTTGGAAAGCCAAAGAAAACAAACATGTTGTAGTGTGACCATGTATTTTAGCCTTTGCTAAGTACTAAATAATTCTTTTATTTTCATGTATCTTGTATTCTTCTTGCAGGTTCTATAAAATATTTTATGAATACTGTCAAGCTCTTATGTAGGTGCCCACTTTTGATGTGAACAGATAACTTTATGCGATTGTCACATTTATGTCAATTTTTTTTATTTATTTTTTATTTTTTTGTTTTTATTTTTGAAAACACAAATTTTACCAATGAAAAGAGTGGAAAAACTGCCTCAAAGATCAACTGCTAACTAAATTTCGATCAGGTCCAGGTTTGATATTAGGCTACTTCAGTAATTTTATATCCTGTACAGGTGTACAGGATGACCAGCCAGTCTAAAATAGTTTAGGGAAATATTTCAAAACTCTGCCTAAGTTTTACAAGTGTTCTTCCATTTCGACAACGCCTTGACAACATGACCGGGGCTGTCCACCTTGCAGGATAGAACCAGCCAGAGCCAGTATTGAATGCCGATTCTAAAATCACGCCACCCTTCTGGCGTCCGTGCTGGAACTACTGACGTCTCCACCCTACCGTGGAGCCAATAGCAGACACCCACGTTTGATCATGTGTGCTACTGCTACAGGACGCAGAGGTGCGAGAATCAGTTCCTTCGCTCCTCTTCCGTTTCAGTTCTCGTACAGAACAGATGCACTTGAGAGGCGCAGCCTCTGTGCTGGGCGAATGGCTGCATGCCGTCCGCTCCCGCCTAGCGGCTGTTCGGTATCAGCTACCAACTGTATGAACCGTAACCTCTTCCATTTTCTAATCCGTAACTTAGACTGGCACTCATTCATTGGATCTGACCCCAGGGTGAGTTCTGATATGTAACCCGTATTTGAGATATAGCCAATGTTAACTTAAAGCCTATCGTTTATTTGCCAATCAGCCACCCTTTCCTAGGGCACCCACAAGCCTTCACCGCTTTGCCTTCCATCCTGACAACGCCTCCAACCCATCTTCAGAGGTTCCAACCATTACGGTTTAATCGTAATTGTTACAAAAATTGTTTAAAGTTAAGAGTTTACGATTTGAGTGGTTCGAATTCAGATTTTCAGGTTTAAATAACAAATTGGCCTCATCTGTTTTGCGTCAGAAAAACTCGGTTCCTTATGAGTTTATTTTTATCAAACTGGTTTTGAGCATCACCTTCTAGCATGTTCTTTTAGAAATCGCCAGTATTGACAGTAACTTCTACGAACTCGAGAACTGCATAATACGGCATACGGGGCGAATCCACAAAGGCGCGCCATTGTGGAATCTAGGCTAGCAGCAGCAACAGAAAATACGGCGTGTCACTTGACTTATAGCTGCGCCCCTATAGGAAAAATCCTGAAGTGTGTAATAACAGACAACGTTCATCGTATTTCCCACATAGTCGTTCAGAAGCTGAAGTTCTGTTAGTTTTGTTTTTCATTGCATTGTAGCTCACAGCGATTTGAGTGCTGTGGCGAAGTGCGTGATGAACATTTCTTATTTCTAAAATAGAGTACTACGAGAAACTCATGAATTAATGTTATCTCGTTTCATTGTTTCTCGTAAAATGAGGAAGTTTCTGTTGCAAGAGAAATCTACTCCTCGTGATAGCGATGAGTATGAATCATTGCGAAAAACTCATATCGCAAGGATATCATGGTTTGAGGGCTTCAGCGAAATAACCAAGTATTAATGTGGAAATCTGTGAAACTCTGTTTTGGGGAAGAAATAGCTATTAAGTTTTGCTTCCCTCCCACACACCCCCTCCACATACACGTTCCTACTGCACTCATCAGAATTATATATTAATACGCTGCCCCTATCTCATCTGTAGTCTTACAGAAACTGTTTTCACAATTTTGATGATTCCTTATTCACTTACTGCCCTTGGACTCCTCCTTACCCTCCTCCACTCATACATATTCGATCGCATTATGATTTGCCATATTGAAAATTGGAATCTCCACATCTTATTTATCCAGCACTGAGATGGGTTGCAAAATTTTGCTATCATCCATGAGATAAAGATTACACAGGAGTCCTTCGTCTAGATTAACAGTGGGTTTCCACTGTGTTCACAGGTGGCAGCACGGAGGGCATCCGGCGGAGTGTGATCGTGGCGTGGTACCTGGAGCAGATCGCCGAGGAGATCCAGACGGAGGAGGAGCTGCTCGAGAGGAAGGCGCTCGTCGAGAAGGTGCTCGACCGGTTGGTGCACCACGTGAGTAGGCTGTCCGCTCTCAACTTGGCCTAGGTATCCAAAAACACTGTGGCGGCACATGTGAGACAGTGGGCTCTATATTAAGAAAGAGCATGTGCTCCAGAGAAGATTCTCAGATCAAAAGAGTGTTCTCTGATTAAATTCTCAATTTCGTATGAATAAAAAATTGGAAGCATATGCTCTGATCAGGAAGTTATTACTCACTACCTCCCCTCCTTCTTGAGAAAGTTCTCCGTGTGTCACATCTGGCACAGAACAGCTGTCCAGTCATATATTCTTTCAACAAGCTCAATCAGGCAAACTACATGGAGTACAACAGAACAGTGGAACATAAATCTGTGCATTCAGGAAGAGTAGAACTATTTTCAGATTTTAGTTTCATGTGCAGCAGCAAATTATTAACACTAAAAATTGGCAGTTAATTAAATTAATTGTTTGAAGATCTTAACAAATTTCTGACATGTGATAAACTGTTTTGTTATTGAAGCAAAATTTTAAGAATTCTTCAGATTTTTATCTTTTCCAACCTGGAATACTGTCAAGAGTTTTGTAACATGATATAACATTCTTTAAATATGACGCTTGTGAATAAAGTATTAAGCAACAGCCCATATTGTTTTGTTACGAGAAACAAACTGCTAGGGTTGTAATTAATTGGTTATTAATTTCCGGTTCTGTTTACTAACACAAATAATCAGAAAATCGAATTACGAACAGATGCCGTAATGAGTAACATAGAAGTAGATATAATCGGAGTAGTGCAGCAACTAAAATCACTTAACAAGAACAAGTCTTCTGGTCCAGATTGTATACCCATTAGATTTCTATCTTATTATGCTGAAGCGATAGCTACTTACTTAACAGCCATATACAACCGCTCTCTCATAGAAGGATCTGTACCAAAAGATTGGAAAGTTGCACAGGTCACACCTATATTCAAGAAAGGCAGTAGGAGTAACCCACTAAACTACAGGCCTATTTCATTGACGTCAATGTGCAGCAGGGCTTTGGAACATATCCTGTATTCAAATATTATGAATTACCTCGAACAGAACGTTCTATTGACCCAAGGTCAACACAGATTTAGAAAATATCATTCATGAGAAACACAACTAGCTCTTTATTCACACGAAGTGATTGGTGCTATCGACAAAGGTTCGCAAATCGATTCCGTATTTCTTGATTTTCAGAAAGCTTTCGACACCGTACCTCACAAACGGCTTTTAATCAAATTACGTGGTTATGGTATATCGCCCCAAATTTGCAATTGCATAGGGGATTTCTTGTCAGAGAGGACACAGTTCGTAGTAATCGATGGTAAGGCATCGAGTAAAACAGAGGTGATATCGGGCGTTCCACAGGGCAGTGTTATTGGTCCTCTGCTATTCCTTATTTACATAAGTGATTTAGGGGAAAATCTAAGTAGCTCTCTTAGGTTTTTTGCAGATGACGCCGTCATTTACCGTGTAGTAAAATCATCTGAAGATCAAAACCAACTGCAGGACGATCTGAGTAAGATATCAGTATGGTGTAAAAATTGGCAATTGACTCTAGGTAATGAGAAGTGTGAAGTCGTTCACGTGAGTACGAAAAGAAATCCATTAAACTTTGTTTACAAGATAAATCAATCAAAAGTGAAGGCTGTAAAATACCTAGGAATTACTATTACTTCAGGCTTAAACTGGAAAGAACACATAGATAATATCGTGGGAAAGGCGAACCAGAGACTGCGTTTTATTGGCAGAACCCTTAAAAGATGCAACAGAACTACTAAAGAAACTGCATACACTGTGCTTGTCCGCGCGCGCGCGCGCGCGCGCGCACACACACACACACACACATGCCATGCCGAGGCAGACATGTGCAAAGAGGTTGGACAGAGATGCCAGTTGAGGCAAAGGCTCTGTCCAGAGATTGGAGGCAAAGATGTTGTAGAATGTTGGGTGGGAATTTCAAACTAACGAAGGTTGAGACCTGGTGGGCAACGGGGAAAGAGAATATGTTTGAGGGCAAGTTTCCATCTCCAGAGTTCTGAAAGGTTGGTGTCGGTGGGAAGTATCCAGATAACCCTGACGCTGTAACGCTGTGCCAAGATGTGCTGGCCGTGCACCAAGGCATGTTTAGCCACAGGGTGATCATCATTACCAACAAACACTGTCTGCCTGTGACCATTCATGCGAATGGACAGTTTGTTGCTGGTCATTCCCACATAGAACGCTTCACAGTGCAGGCGTGTCAGTTGGTAAATCACGTGGGTGCTGTCGCAAGTGGCTCTGCCCTTTATCGTGTACACCCTCCGGGTTACAGGACTTGAGTAACTGGTGGTGGGAGGGTGCATAGGGCAGGTTTTACAACGGGGGCGGTTACAAGGGTAGGAGCCAGAAGGTAGGGAAGGTGGTTTGGGGATTTCATAGGGATGGACTAGGAGGTTACAGAGTAGGAAGGACGTCATGAAGGATGGATCTCATTTCAGGACAGGATTTAAGGAAGTCGTATGCTTGCTGGAGAGCTACATTTGGAACCCGCTCCAGTCCTGGAAAGTATCTGGTGACAAGAGGGGCACTTTTAGTGTTCCTCTGTGAGAGGTTCTCGAAGAGTTGGAAGACAGGATTCGACTAGTCATTTCCCAGATTTTGGCAGCTGAAATTCGTCGAGTGTGTACAAATGTGTTCAAGAGATGTCAGGCTTCTCTTTCCATAGAAGGACATCACTTTGAACATCTGCTGTAAATAAACGTAAGCTTAGGTTACTCAGATGGCAATGTTTTTTAGACTTCGACTTAGTGTATGCGCCTGCGGCACACTAGAGTCCGAAAATCGGGCACTTCCGTGGCCGGCGGATGCGGTGGCAGCGGCCGGGAGCTGTACCGCGCGATCTACAGACCCCTGACAAGTGTCTTTCGTGAGACACCCTGTATTTGCACCATGAATTTTCTCCTGATGGACATGATGCATGAGATGGCTTGTCAGTAGAATCAGTGGAAGAATATGGCCCAAACATCTCTCTTCATTACCTCCAGATTTTCTTTATTTCTCCTAATTGCCTGCGCATAGTATAGCATTTAGTGCAAATTAAATCCAAAGCAATTACTAGGCCTTTTCTCCCAATGGCACTCGCACAAATTTTCACTCTCTGTGGCTCACCACACTGTCTACTAGTACAAATTTAGAAATACATCTGATGATATTCCTAGAGTTATAATAATGTTACTGCACCACTTGCCACTTAAAGTAAATTTGTTGTAACTCTCTTGAAATGGTGAAGAGTTTCTTTGATGATGCAGTTGTTGAAGAATTACAATTAGTAACATCTTTGCAGTGAAGGCTTTCACGACCGGCTGAAGTAATAGCTGTTGTATCTTCCAGGTTATGTGGTCGTGGTCCAAGAAACATATCTGTTCCTGACGTTTCGTCCAGCGCAGCTCTGGACGAAACGTCAGGAACAGATATGTTTCTTGGACCACGACCACATAACCCGGAAGATACAACAGCTATTAGTAACATCTTTGCCAGGCGACATAACCTCTTGTACACAAAGTTTTCTAATCTTGTTTCCTCTAAATTGTCGTTTTTGGAATACGCTTTTATGTTTCGTCATCTTCAATAAACACAACAAAACACACGTAAATAAGCACTGCAAATGTAAGTATAGCAACTACTCGCAATCCCACGTGAACAAAACTAACCATGTGTTTGAAGTGTGTTGGTTACAAACAGCAGAAACAAAAGAATATCAGCCGTTGTACTTCCAAGGATAGGCAACACACTTGGGAGTAAAAACCCTAACATGTAATGTAGGTGATATAAAGATCCAAAATATATGCAGAAAAGTGGGTGTGACACACACACACACACACACACACACACACACACACACACACACACACAAGTGGTAGGGAAAAGATCAAAAAAATGTTTTTCATCAAAATCCTTTTCAGAGTACTTAAATGAAACTGTAATCTATCTAAATATGATGAAAACCGAACCGAAAATCTGTTTTTTTTTTTTTTTACCTGAACCACAGTGTGGTGATTAGAGAATCAAAATGCCCTTGAAGATTGCTGCTCATTTGACTCTCAGCAATTAATGTTGTGCTTTTAGGTTCCTGCCTAAACATGTATTGAAAGATAGTGACATATTATTCTTGGAAAACTGAACGTAACTTTCAGCGACTGAGTGTAAATTCATTGGACTGTGAATAATGAATATATTGAAATTTACCTGCCAGCTACTGGCATTGTTATTACTACTAGTTCAAATCCAGACTAACAGTTACAGTATAGTGAAATGCAGCTTTTCCTGAAATAACACAATTTGAAGTTGAATATTACTTCAATTGAAGATGTTTATGTTAGTACATAAAGTTCCATAAAAGAATGTGCTTCTGAATTTTGTTTTAAACTTTACACAACATACGTTTAAGCCTAAGTTAACTTTTAAATACTGTAGCTAATATTATACATACAATGAAACTCTTGTAAGGTAAGGTCTCGGAAAAATCGGGGAGATTCAGACAGAAAAAGTCAAGCTGATGGGAACTTTATTCGTTTGTTCACAGGACCAGGTGATCATTCCACTGAGCAGTGTGGGGCTCCGGGGAGAGGAGCAGTCAGAGGAAGATGACCCGCTGCTCGTAGTGCATCCCAACTACGTCGTCGACATGTGATCGCGCCTCAACACTTTCGGGAGAAAGTTCCTTCCGTGGACTTTGAATCACACAAATTGTAGACGTTTACAAAGGTGGAACTGTGGTACATCACTTTTGTCTCGTGCCTTGTATTCTTGTTAAACTGTACCTGTTGTCATCTCCAGGTGGCACTGAGTTCACCTGTGCTCGACTTCATAAATGCCTGGGCTCGTGGGCAATAATATTTTTGATACATTTTTATAATACTGTCCAAATGCACCATCTAGTGTGATTTTAGAATTTTGTACATACACCTACCCTTCTGCTACTGTAAAGAATCGTGTATTGCAAATATTCAACATTTAATGTAGTACAAAATAAAGATTTTTTTTATACAACTTTTCAGACCTTCATTATTTTTACGTGTACATCACATTTTGCTAAACAAGTGTGCTTTGAATAACTTGTGCACATTTAATCATAATTTCTAACAGAAGATACATCCACAAGTTTCTGGGCTCAAGTTTAGTTCAGATTACTCACAGAGAACTAGTATCAGGTTTTTCCATATCAGAGTGCTATTTTCGGACCATTTTCTTGTGAACATTCATGCATGCCCCCATTGAACATTTGAAAAGTTCATAGTTCATCACAGCACTACTATCAAGATTTGGCCACTTGTTCGACTCTGTGTAAGACTGCCCATAACAAGTATGAATTTCAGGTGTTGTATCTTGGACAATATTTTACTGAAACAAATTCAGTAGTGTTATACAGGGTGTCCAGAAAAGGACTCCCTGATTTCAAAATTAAATATCTTGAAAACAAAGATCGATAGAGGAATGCAGTAAATGGTATGTTTATTGTGAAAGCTGTAAGTAGTTTATACAGCAGTTTGAAATAATAGTTACAAAAGGTGCTAACAGATGGCGTTGTAATCGCCATACACAATCCCTAGTATAAATAGGGATCCAAAGCCCAGAGCGATCAGTTCCACTATTGAAACGTGAAAGGAGGTTAGCGTACTGAAGGAAGATTAAAACCATGTACTCCATTGAACAACGCGTTTTTCTGGTGCTAGAGTACCACAGGTTAGAAGAGTTCTACGGCAATAAGGCGACGTTTTCAAGCAGGATTTAATGTTCCAAAAGGACCCGATGCGAAAACCACTTGTACGCTCTTCGCAAAATTTCAACAAACAGGCAGCGTAACTTATGAGCTAGTGGTCCACGTTGACCGCAAGCAAACCGCAGTTACGTCTGAAAGTATTGCCACAGTTTCTGGAATTATTCAGCGAAATCCAATGTCATCCGTCCGTAGAATTGCATCTGAGACTGGTTTGAAGCTTTCCAGCACCCAGAAAATACTGAGAAAGAGCATACACATGTTTCCATTCAAAATTCAAACGCATCAGGCCATACTCATACGAGCTGTGCAACAAAGGGTTGCCTTTGCTAATCAGATGCTCACAGTGATTGATAGTGAAGGATTTGATGTTGGCTGCATCTGGTTTACAGATGAAGCACACTTCCACCTGAATGGATACGTGAATAAGCAGAACTGACGATTTTGGGGTTCCGAAAAGCCAGTGTTTCACTTTCTTGAGGAATACTTCGGGAATCGAGTCATTGCTTTGGAAGATCCCAAATTTATGGGTGCAGGCATGGATTGGCCTCCATATTCGCTGGATTTGACTCCCTGTGACTATTTTTCATGGGGCACAGTGAAAGACATGGTCTACCCGAAGCATCCCGCCACGCTGGACGAGCTTGAATAGTCAATCTCTGTGGCATGTGAATCCATTTCGGTTGAGACAATACGAAATGTGATGGCGAATTACATTCTTCGTTTGCTCCACCTCTGTAGTGCTAATAGTGAACATTTTGAAAACATTGTGATGTGATTGTTTGCAAAGAGTGTTTTCATACTATTATTTCGCTTGTGTATGCTGATATGAGCTGTAAAGCGTATAGTGCCATCTGTTAGCAGGTTTTGTAACTATTATTTCAAACTGCTGTATAAACTTCTTACAGCTTTCACAAGAAACATACTGTTTACTGCATTCCTCTATCGATCTTTGTTTTCAAGATATTTAACTTTGAAATTAGGTAGTCCTTTTCTGGACACCCTATATAAATACATGCATCTTTTTTTTAAAGTAATGAATCATATTTTAAGGTCTGAATTTCTACAGAAAATTTTGATAAAATTTGTCTCGAAAGTTAATAAAAAAATATGAGAATAGTTTGAAACGTTCTCAGAATCGCCACGATAGCTCATTGCCAGTGCAACGAGTTGTTTGTTGGACTGCTGCCTGTAAACACATGCCACGTCAGTGCTCTTGGAAGAGAGCTGTGGCAGTGAGGAGGATTTGTTGTTGTTTTGCGTAGCGATTTGCAAAGATGGAAAAAATACACGTTCGAGCTGTGATTAAGTACTTAGTTTAAAAAAGACATTCGTGCTGATTTCCAGAATACACTAGGGTACTCTGTCCTTCATATTCAAATGTTTCCAAGTGGACAAATGATTTTAAATTTGGTATGGAGGACTTCGATAATGATCAGCACAGTGCTTGGCCAAGATGATCAGCACAGTGCTTGGCCAAGATATGTTACTATTCTAGAAATCATTGCCAAAGTGCAAAAATGGTCATGGAGGGTCACCAATCGAAAGTGTGTGAAATTGGGCTCACTTTTCAGATGTCATCTGAAAGGGCATCTCACATGTTAACAAAAGAAGTAGAAATAAAAAATTATCTGCAAGTGGGTGCTGTGACTATTGATGCTAGATCAAAAATGCATGAGAATGGACATGTTGGAACAATTTTTGGCCCATTTTAGGAGAAACAAATAAGATTTTTGCACCCCAGAGACAAAACAACAGTCAAAGCAGTGGAAACCTGTTGAATCTCTGCCACCAAAGAAAGCAAAGACAGTTCTTTCAGCTGAAAAGTCATGACTTCTGTGTTCTGGAATGAGAAGGGGCTTCTGTTTGTAGATTCTCTCTCCACTGCACAAACAGTTACTGGAGAATACTATGCTAACCTTCTGGACAAATTGCAACAGAAAATATGCAGAAAAAGGACCAGGTTTAGCTAGGGAGAAAGCAATCTGCCCCACACATGCCATCGCCATGGCCAATTTACACGATCTAAGGTATGAACTGTTGCCACACCTGCCTTATTCACCTGATATGATTGTCAAACTGCCATCTCTTGCTAAAACTGATAATTTTTCTTGTTGGATGAAGATTCACATCAAACGAAGAACTGAAATTTGACAACAATTTTGCGGGCCTGGAAGAATCTGTCTTTTGAGATGGGATCAGGGCACTGAAGCATCGTTGGACCAGATGCATTAATCTAAAAGGAGAATGCATTGAAAAAGAAAAGTTTGTGATGTAAATACTTTTTTGCATTCCTTTCTGAGAACTTTTCAATCCTCCGTCATAAATGGGGGGGGGGGGGGGGGAAGATATTTAAAATTTGGCTTTTTATACAAAAGGTGTGATACTTTGCGGAACTTGACATGTAGCTACCTAATCAGACGAGGTTCTCAAATATGAAGTGTTTATATACCACTTTCCAGTACTAAATAAATGTAGTATAATATTGAAAATTTTGTAAAAAAATAATTTAAAAAAACCCTCACACTATTTTCCAAAATGTTATGCTCTGTAACTTACAAAATTGGTCTCATTAGAAGGATCATGATTAATAAATGAAAAAAAAAGTGGTTACACTAAGTAAGTTAGCAATGGTAGGTAATTTGAATAAAAGTTAAGTGTGAAAACGTCATTAAAAATCCAAACAGGCCTGGATAACTTTGGGATTGTAGAATGTACTGTAAGAACATCTCCCATCCAAAACGTTTAGAAAATCCAGTAATGAGGAGTGGGGAGATTCAGATGGCCACCCCTCATTACTGTTCTGAAGCAGTCAATGAAGTCAAGCAAATGCTCCAGTGAAACTTCCTGGCAGATTATAATTGTGTGCCGGAACCGGGACTCGAACCTGGGACCTTTGCCTTTCGCGGGCAAGCAATATACCGACTGAGCTATCCCGACACGACTCACGATGCTGCCTCACAACTTTACTTCTGCCAGTACCTCTCCTCCTTTAATCTGCCAGGAAGTTTCATATCAGCGCACACTCCACTGCAGAGTGAAAAGTTTCATTCTAAATGCTCCAGTACTTGCTGTGCCGTAAGGTGGTCTACCTTCTTTTTGGCCACAGTTTGCAGTGGCCATTCATCTAGATGGATTTAGTGGCAATGCCAACATAAAAAGCTGTGTTGTGATTGCAGCACAGTTGTAAATCACATGGCTGCTTTCACAGGTGGTCCAGCCTCTGATTGGGTAAGATAAGCCTGTGATGGGACTGGAATAGGAAGTTCTGTGTGGGTGGATTAGACAGGTCTTGCAGTGGGCTCTTCCCCAGGTAGATCCCTGTGGCAGGGCGCTGGGGTTTGAGGTGGAATAGGGGTGTATTAGGATGTTATGGTGGATAGGAGGATGATGGAACACCACTTTAGGGGGTGGGATGGATGGATCTAGGGGCAGGATCACAGAGTAACATATACAGAGAAGCAGCCCCCCCCCCAAACCTCTGTCCTACACTGCCCTCATAGTTCGGTAAGATGCTAGCAGGTGTCAGACGGTTCCCCGGCTTAGTACCGGTAGACTAGAGTCACTTCTGAGTGTGCCTCTCGCACATCAGAGGGTGGCACATAGGGGAGGCCGAGGGGAGAGCTCGTGCCGCCTGCCACGAGGCCACGGCTGTGTCCAGTGTGCGGCGTTTGAGGGGAGGTGGTGGTGGGGGCAGCCGCTACCTGCTGCCTGCTCTGGCCAGTTTTCAAGGGATGCTTCTGCCTGCAGCGCCATCATGGGACACCTTACGGAACTGCTGGTAACCATCTCTCCCCGCACCCCTGAATGTGTGACCGGGCATTTACGGAGGTTTCCCGTCTGTATATTTTTGTCTGTGGCAGGATGTCTCATTACTGGGCATGAGGAAAATCAAAATCTTCTTGAAGGATGCAGTTTAGTTGTTCCAGTCCAGGGTAGTAATGGGTGATTAGGGGAGCATTCTTTTGTGGATGGTTACTGGTGGTTGTAGATGGAAGATTTGGGGGGTGTGAGGGTGTGGCACAGGAGATCTGTTAATAGACTAGGTCTGTGGGGTAGTTTCTGTCTGTCAAGCCCTTTGTGATACCCTCAGCATATTGAGAGAAAAGGAGTTCTTGTCACAGCAGATTTGTTGTCCACAGGTGGCCAGGCTGTAAGGGAGGAATTTTTTGATGTGGAACATATGTCAGCTGTCAGTATACGTACTGTTGGTGGGTTTAATGTAGTCTGAAGTATGGATGGAGCCATTAGTGAGATAGAAGGTTGACATTTAGGAATGTGGCATGGTAGGTTGAGGAAGACCAGGTGAAGTAGGTGGGGCAGGAGTAGTTGGGGTTTTGAAGGAAGGAGGATATGGAGTTCAGATCAGGAAAATATCATCGGAAAACTTGAGCTAGACCAGAGGTTTGTGGTTTTGGGACGCTAGAAAGGTTTCTTTCAGACACCCAATAAACAGGTTGGAATAGAGGCTGTCATGCAAGTATCCATGGATGTGCCACAGATTTGATTGTAAACTTTACCTGAAAGAAAAATTAGTTGTCTTTAAGGATAAAGTTCTGATGATTGGGGTATCAGTTTGGATTCAGAGGGACGTTGGGAGAGTGGTAAAACTATGGGCATGTGGGATGTTGGTGTATAGAGGTGAAACTGCATCCTTCGCCAAGGCTTTGATTTTCTGTCATGGTGCCCAGAAGTGAGAGACATCCTGTCCAAGATCCTTCATATACCTCCTCCCAACCTTCATAACATTCTAGTCTATCACTGTCACTCCAAAACCCAGCCCACTGCCACAGGGATCATATCCCTGTGGCAGACCCCACTGCAAGACCTGTCCAATCCATCCACCCAGCACTTCCTATTCCAGTCACATCACGGTCTCATCACAGGCTGAGCCACCTGTGAAATCAGCCATGTAATTAACCAGCTGTGGTGCAAACACTGCACAGCTTTCTATATTGGCATGACCACTAGCCAAATGTCCATCAGGATGAATGGCCACTACCAAACTGTGGCCAAGAAGAAGGCGGACCACCCTGTGGCACAGCATGCAACGGAGCACATGCTTGATTTCAGTATCGCATCAACAGTCCACCACAATGTAAGCTCTGTGAACGCTTCAGTGAGCACAGTGCGACGGTGGAATGTTGTACGTTTTAGAGCCAGGGATCTTGGCTTAATCACTTTGGTTGTGAGGACGGACAAACCTTTATAGAAACCCCTCAATCTCAAGGTGTGCTACGTGCCGAGAAGATGTGTAGCTGTTGAGGTTGAACAGTCGCTAACGAGCAACCTCTGGAGAACCTGCCGGACCTTACACAGGCAAGCGTGGGTGGATGTATGTATAGTTCCCTATCTTCTCTTGGGCACAGGATGAAACAAGCAAAAATAATAGCATTGGTGGACGCAAAACCGCCTTCTCTAAGAGGGGAAAAACAGAATTTAATGTGATGCCATACAACCCAAGGTCATTCCCTTCCCTTAGTATACCATGGGAAGAATGTAGGGCCCTTCTAAGATCTGAGCCATACTCGCCCCAATATCTAGTGTGTTCATGGTCTGACGGGGAATCATTCATGTCCACCAAGTCACAGTTCTTTGTGGAGAACATAGAGGACAAGTTTAGCGAGGTGGCCTTTATCTCTAAAATGCGGAACAGATCTGTATTGAGCCAAACGGTATCCCCTTCTAGTCGAAGGCATTACTTGCCTGTGACAGGCTAGGTGATGTCTGTCAGTTTCACCCCACATAAAACATTGAACATGGTCCAGGGTGTCATTTACCATTGAGATCTCTTGCCACAATCCAACGAAGAGTTCTGCACCAATTTACTGTGACGTGTTCACTTCGTCCAGTGTGTGTACAAGGGGACTAAAAGATCAGAGGGTTGCCACTGGTGTCCTGCCCCCTATGCAATGTTTTCGGTGCTGGAAATTTGGGCATATGTCATCCGAATCCACTTCCAGCCCCACATGCAGGGATTGCAGTTGCCCATCACACCCGGAAGCCCCTTGAACCCCTCCTGTATGTGTGAATTGTCAACAGCAGTATCCACCTTGCTCGCCAGACTGCTATTTTGTGCAAAGAATGCAAAATGGTGGAGATTAAGACTCTGGACCATTTGACCTACACAGAGGCAAAAAAAAAAGAATGTGGCTCCATCCTATTAGTATGGCGACATTTTTTGCTTCTGTCACATCTCATATGACCTAGGCGCCAGCTCCACGATTGTCACAATCTTCCAATGTCCCTATGACCTCTCAACCATCCACTGCCCCCTTGATTGGTGGGGGCCCCCAACTTTCCATTGCTCCCCCAACACCACCTGTGGGGCCAACATCATCTCCACCATTAGGGACACCAGTCCCCATTACCCAGCCGGAGAACCAGCAGGCTTCGACGAAACCTCTTACCAATAGGTTGTCCCTTGGGACACTCCCTTCCAAGGCTTCTACTAGTGGTAAGGAGGATTCTGGCTAGAGGCGGCAGGATCCGCAATCTCCCCCTCCAAGGGCTTTCCGATCTGAATCAGGCCCTGCAACCACTCCTGAGAAGTCCTCCCAGCCGTTGAAACCCAAAGGGCAGCAAGAAGCCAAAAAAGAAGGCGAAAGAACCTCCAATGGCTCCAAAGCCATTACATGGCTACCTGTTACATCTGTCTTGGAAGATGAGGTGGAGATACTTGCTTTCCCCAAGGATCTCGCCTTCACTGGATCCCTAGAACAAATGATTCTACACAATGTTGACTCTGATTATTTGCCATCAGGTGATCGTTTGACCTGACATCTTTATCATTTCCGCAATGGATTTTAGGCACAGAAAAAAAAAAAAAAAAAAAAAAAAAAAAAAAATCTGCATTGGAATTGCGGCGGTTTTTTCAATAGTCTAGCTGAGTTGCAACAATTGTTGTGCCGCTTCCCCTTGTGTTTGGCCTTTCAGGAAACTTGGTTTCCTGTTCGGTGGACCCCTACCCTTCATGGCTACTGGGGCTACTTTAAGAACTGTGCCAACTATGACAGGCCTCTGGCGGTGTCTGTAAATACGTCCTGACCACGTCCCCAGTACGGCAGTGCTTCTCTACACAACTCTTTGAGGCTGTTGTTGTTCGTATTCGGGCCATGCAAGAATTTACATTTTTTTATGTCTACCTCTGTCCAGATGAGGCTGTTTCACCTACTGATCTTGCTGTCCTGATCGTACAGTTTCCCCCACTGTTTCTCCTTTTGGGGGACTTTAATGCCCATCGTCCTTTATGGGGTGGAACGGAGACAATTCGTCATGGTAGAGATGTTGAAATCCTTCTTGCACAACAAGACCTCTATCTTCTAAATATAAGTGCGCCTACACACTTTAGTGTGGCACATGGCATGTTTTCAGTCATAGACCTGTAGCCTGAGCCTTCTCCCATACCCACTTGGAGGGTCCATGATGACCTTTGTGGCAGCGACCATTTTCCTCCTGTCGCTCCCACAGTCTCAACTGGCAGACCGCCTGTCACGATGGTCCCTCCATAGGCCTGATTGGTAGTATTACATCTCAGCTGTTGTAATTCCTGTCCCATTGCCAGCTGAAGTGGATGTGGCGGTCCAACAGGTCAGTGCCACCATAGTCTTCGCTGCTGATGCCACTGTTCCAGCCACCACTGGCTCCCCTCAGCGAAAATCTGTGCCTTGTTGGACACCCGAGATTGCTGATGCCATGTGCGGGCACTCCAGCACCAGCGATGCCCCCCCCCCCAGAATACTTGATTGCCGAACTCAACGATTCATCAGACAGAGCAAGCAGGATAGTTGAGAGAGGTAAGTAGCCTCTATTGGATCTCACACCTCCCCTTCTTGGGTATGGACCCAAGTTCGGCACCTTTTCGGGTATCATCCACCAGCAGGTATACCCTGGCTCCGTCTTCAGGGTACAATCTGTGCAGACCCAATCGCTGTTACCAACCATGTGGCACAGCATTAGCATGGGGGTGGAGGGGGGGGGCATGGACCCGGGCGGCACATATTTGGGGGCGGCAGAGATGGGTCTTTGGTCTTACTCATCGATATCAAGTATATTCTCTGTAAAGGAGGCTTCAAAGACACATATTTGTCAGTAATTACAATGTGTGTTTATAATGTTGCATTCAGACATTTTTAATTGTGCTATGAAAAATACTTACTACTTCTAAATAAATGTATCATCAGTTCGCTTTAATTATTCATTCCTCGGCCAAAATAATCTGTAAGGAGGAATATATTTTCAGGGAGTCTTCGCCGAGGTCATATCAGTTATTTATTCAATTTGGTTAAAAATCAAGTAAGAGGTTTCCAAAATTTTATTTCGTAAATACATATTGGAAAAATGTACACGACACACTTGATGACAATTTTAAAAGAAATATATTTTGTAAGGAAGTCTAGTTCGAAATAAAAGCATTCCAAAACAAATTTCTTTTCATGTTTTGCACGTATAAGAAGGAAGGAAAATTAGTGTTTAATGTTCCATCGACAGCATGGTCATTAGAGGCGGAGCTTAGGCTCGGGTTGTTTGGATGAGGATGGGGAAGGAAATCGGCCGTGTCCTTTGAAAGGAACCATCCCGGCATTTGCCAGGAGTAATTTAGGAAAAGCACGAAAATCCTAAAACTGGATGTTCCGAGGTGGATTTGAACCACCGTCCTCCCGAATGCGAGTTCAGTGTGTTACCACTGCGCCATTTGCACATATTAGTCAACATACGGAAATTAATAAAACCACTCCTAAACACTGCAGTTGATGCTAGAATTTTGTTACACAGCGATGTTTGGAATAATAGTGAAGTGTCTGGACGGCCGTAACAAATTGTATCTATAAAGCAAAAGGAGATTACAAATAACCAATGTAATTACATACTTATAGACCAAATATACTTAAATTTAAATCAATAGCGTAAGTTGATTTTATTTAGTTGCTTTCTATATGACACGATACCTAGGACACTAGAGACGAACAAATCCAGAATGTACTGACTGTCGTATATATGGTCATTGTGGTAGACAGAAATTTCGTTCCGTCCTATAAACTTGGTCGGATAGCCGAAAGTTACAAGGCGACTGATCACGAAAAGCAGAAAATCCAGGTCAGAGTCGCAGCTAGGCACAAACTTTCGTATGTCTTCTGGTAGTACATCTATACCTTTAACAGAAGCTGAAAATTCGGCATTGCGAGTAAAATTTCGATTCAAATTATTTCAACCACCGTAATTCGTCAACATCGAGGAATAGGACGTAGTGAAGCTCGGAAGCTCCTCCCATGTTTTCGACACATCCGCGAGACCGTTCGTTGTCCTCATGCCTATGCTCCAGGTGAAGTAAGACGCACCTACTTCGTAATATAATCTTCACTACAGCACTATCGGTAAAGAAACCGTTAATCAGTTTTCATTGTTGTCTCTATAAATACTTAAAGGTTCGCCCTAATTCCGTGGAGAAGGATATTTCGTCACAACTACTTTGCCTCTGTGCCCCAGCTACAGACAAATCTATTTCTCTCAGTAAAACGCCTTCATAACCATTAGCTGTACAAACTAACAAATCAATACCCGCGAAGATCTACTGTCAAGCCAGAAAAATGAACTATGTGGCCAACAGGTGTATTGTACAAGGTGCATTCAAGTTCTAAGGCCTCTTTTTTTTTCTAATTAACTACTCACCCGAAACCGATGAAACTGGCGTTACTTCTCGACGTAATCGCCCTGCAGACGTACACATTGACCACTGCAAAAATCGCTGAGGCAATAGCAGTACGGCTGGTGAATGTGCGGCCAAGGAGAGTGTCTTTCATTGATGAAAAAAGCCAAAAGACACTAGGAGCCAGGTCAGATGAGTAGGGAGCTTTGTTATCACGAAGAAACTGTTGCGTAACGTTAGCTCAATGTGCGGGTGCATTGTCTTGGTGAAACAGCACACAGGCAGCCCTTCCCAGACGTTTTTGTTGCAGTGCAGAAAGGAATTTGTTCTTCAAAACATTTTCCTAGGATGCACCTTTTACCGTAGTGCCCTTTGGAACGTAATGGGTAAGGATTATGTCCTCACTGTCCCAGAACATGGACACCATCATTTTTTCAGCTCTGACAGTTACCCGAAATTTTTTTGGTAGGGGTGAATCTGTGTGCTTCCGTTGAGCTGACTGGCGCTTTGTTTCTGGATTGAAAAATGGCATCCACGTCTCATCCATTGTCACTACCGACGAAAAGAAAGTCTCATTCAAGCTGTCGATGCGTCAACATTGCTTGGCAACATGCTACACGGGACGTGCCTTTATTCGTAGAACTGTTTTCGAGTGGTACTTTGGTTCTTCGGCTCTCAAATACATACTTTGGAGACACTATAGCTCACATGTCTCAGCCCAAAAATTCACACCTTCAGACTTCACTTGTGAAAAAATAACCTCTCTGTTAACCTATACCTCACTATCAGAGTGAAACTAGAGATTATTTTTTAAACACACAATCTTATGTTCTGTTTGTAAACAAACTATCAACTTTAACTCAGCCACCACATAATTACTTACGGCATCTATTAACATGCACACACACAACATGCTGATGCCACGGGTAAAAACCAACGGGCAGTATCCCAGTCTTCAGATGAGCCGTAATAGGTTCTCTTGCTATAAATATTTTCTTTATTAGATTAAATTTGAATGCCAAAGCATTGTGGTTAGCGATAAGTTTAAAGATAGCTGGGCCTTCACGTACAAATTATTCCATGTTAAAATAATATATATGGTATTAATATTTTTCAGCAATTATTATTTTATTAGACCAGCCATCCCCCATCTCCCATCTAGAGTATTTATTGCATAAGTGTGCAAGCAGTTGATAAAATATTGCTATAAAAACATTTAAGATTGCACAAGGTGGTCTGAATACACCAATTGCAATAATATTTTGCTTTTCCCAGAAGCAGCTTATTGCAGATAGTACTGTTGTATACTTGACGGGGGAAGGAACTGGCATTTTTGGCACTGTAGTTACAACATTTAGGAAGTACTGTTACACCTCAACCTGGCTTGTCATGTATACAGAGCCGAACATGGTTTTGTTGTCAATGGGTGAACTATAAACTTTGCTTGGGGATACCAACTATGGTATCTAAGCAGGCACTACATATTTTCCAGTTAATTACTGTTATTACCATAATTATCAGTATATTTTTAATAGCGAGTAGGGCTGTTTTGTGTGATGTTGAAATTTACTTGGACTGTTCCATGCATTGCCACTCAGTGTTTCAATTAGCACTTATCACATTGTTTTCAGTACAGATATGTGGCTGATTCCATAGTCGTGGGTGTGGCACATGAATTATCATAAATTAACTATAAAACACTTTTCATATATCCCAAGTTAAATATTGCTGTTTCACTTACATCACAGGTTTGACTAAAAATACTGTGATGTTTGTAGGAAAAAAATTGTGAATTGAATGATTACATATAAAGATAACATATTCACTTGCTCTTACGTCAGCCGTATTTTAGAATGTTGGAAATTGTTTTTGTGTAGTATTAGGTACTTGTGTGTTAGCTTTTGTACCTCTGCTTTACCAATATCCTTGAATAGTCGGTTTATGTTGCATGTGAAAGTGGGGAATATTGCTGTGGTTGGTATATTATTTGTATATAATAGGAAAGTAACTTAAAAGTACACCACATACAAAACAAGTTTCATAGTGAATGGTATGACAAACTGAGACTGAACTTTGTTAGAATGTATATCTGTAACATAGCTGTTTTTTTTTTTTTTTTTTTTTTTTTTTTTTTTTTTTTTTTTTTTTTTTTTTTTCCCCTTTTGTATCTCTCACTGATACAGAGTTTGGTTAAGAAATTTGCTTAAAAATATGATTATTGTGATTTCCTTCACTGATTCTTTGTCAACAAATACAAAATGAGTGCATCTTCCATAATTATGTACTGTAGAATACAGGAGTTAAATATACTTCATTTGTTACTGTTACATTTAATTTATTGTGAATGGAATGTTGTTACAGTATGTTTCCATAATTTTTCTTTCTTGTCTGGTTTCATAAAACCATTCTGTAATGTATGGCAATAGTTTTTTAATGTTTTTTAAAAAAATAAATGAGTCAACTACAAACTGAGCATTTGTTATTAATACCCTACCCTAATCGACTATTATTTATTTTTCTTTGGATACTGCACGGGAGACTTTTAAGTGCTTCTTAGGATTAAGTTTATTAATTTAGTAGCAGCTGAAATTACTGGATAGTGTATGAATGGCTAAAGGTGTTCATTGTGTTGGTGCTGTAGTAATTGTGAAATGTTTGATAAAAGTACAGGTAAAGCTGACACTGAACTTTGCAAAATAATGAAAGTGATTTTGACAAAGGTGTGAGAAACACACTAGGTGACAACCTCACTAATTCACTGGATGATTCTAACATATTTACCACTAACTCAAGATTTTTGTGTTTATCACATAGCAAGTGAAGTACTTGTATATTATGTAGTCAATATGCCTGTGGCTACTTGTCAGTGATTGTCTGGTAAATACACTGAGCAACACAAGAACAAAATATCTTGTGTCTACAATTCTAGATTAAAATTTACATCTAATGGATGATGATACTTTCCAGTATTTGAATCACTAGATAAAAAGAAACAGAAAAAGTGTTACTTTTTAGTGTATTCTATCTGCACCATGTGTTAAGTTTTTTCAGAATAAAGGTAAACAGCAAGGTGAGGTAAATGTGTGAAAATTCCTACACTCATTCTTTTTGTGCTTCAAATATTTGCAGTGCAGCCACAGTTTGTGACCAATGGATAGATTGTGAAAATCTTTCACTTAATGTGGGTGCTTTATTAAATAATTAAAGCACTTAAGAGATTTCTCATAAAATTGAACATAACATTGCAGGTAAAATAATGGAAAGGCTTTTAATGATTTCATTAATCAGGGCAGCTTCACTAATTCACAGGATTGTTTATTAATCCTTTACTTCCTACTCCTGGTTCATGTGTTTCATGTCAAATTATTAGTGAAGTACAATTGTGATGAGTTACTTGCTATATGCATCATGATGCCAAAAAGCCTAGATGAGTACTTGTAAGCGACTATCTATTCAGATAGAATAAAAATACTTAGACAAGCAATAAATCAACTTTCAGTCGTAATGTACAGTAATGCAATTTCCCCGAACAGTTTCTTATTGTATGAGAAGTGTTTACTGTCGCTATACACAGCAATTTCTAAAGTTTCCATTTAAAAATGAAACGTTTCACATAACGAAAATTAATACTCTAGTATTATGAATAGGCTACATTGTTTTGGCTGTAGTTTTCTAGACTTCGAGTATTGAGCATATTTTCGTCGAACTTTATCTACAATAGACAGGTAGGCCTATACGTGGTGTTGTTTACATTTTTTCCGTCTGCTAACTATCACTCATGCACGTATGTACTGATGTGTACCACTTGCCTTGACAGTATCCTAGTATATCAGGCACCTGGACGGTTTTCTGAACAAAGCTAAAGTAGTCTATACCACTGCCTATGTAATATTAAAATCGCATCATGAGATCGCTTACACTGATGACTTGACGACTGAGAAAGCATTTTGTAACCTTCAATTACATACGAATTTGGACAGGAGATACGAGAAAGTGTTTCTCCGGCATCAAACACTTCACAGTAATACTGAATCAACCAACTAGAGAACGTAAATTGTATACACAGTGCACCTAGCGAGTTTTAATACGGACTTGGCCATAACGTTCCATACGTGTTTATGTCAGAACAACATGGCGGAGTGCCACGCCCACGGGTGAAACAGTTTTCACATTAGACAATGAAAGGTGGTGTTAAGGTAAATGTGGTAACGCGCGGCGCGTGTGTTTTTAGACGGCGCGCCGCCCGTTACCGGAACTGGCCACTGTGCGGCGCTGGCGGCACTACCGTGCTGCACCCTGCCGGCCGCGCGGCGTTTGAGAGAGGCACGGGGACAGCCGAGAACCTCGCCTCAGTTACGTACTGTATGTGCTGACGAGCGTGTCTCCGGACATTGCTATACTGACCAGGAGAAGAGCGGGTGATCACGGACATATCTATTGTAACTTTGATGGGACGGCTCAGGCCCTAGCAATAGTGTTAACCGGGATATTGTGTATAATTGTTAGTAGTCATAACACAATTGGCGACGGTGGTGGTTTTTGAATTGGTGTGCTCCGTCGCGGAATATGGTAGACAACGAAGGACTGACCCCAGCGGACTTTCAGCTGCCCCCGTGGGGCCAAATTTTTGCAGCAATCGTTACAGACTGTAGTAGAGTCCGTTCAGCGGTTAACGATTGTGTCGGGTCAGGCGGACCGTTTTGACTCCCTGGTGTCGCGGTTGCCGTCGGCTCCTCGGCCGGTGTTTGATTCCGGTTCTGTGTCTTCCACTACTGTTTCCGCCTCCGTTCTCGAGCTTCGACGATTCTTTAGAAGATTGGGACTCCTATGAAAATCGATTGCGTCAATATTTCCTTGCGTTCGGGGTGTCCGACCCGGCGTTGTGTAAGGCTTTATTTCTTTCGTGGGTCTCCCCCCACATCTATCAACTTTTGCGTCTACATCTATATACATACTCCACAATTCACCGTAAGGTGCGTGGCGGAGGATACACTGTACCACTACTAGGCATTTCCTTTCCTGTTCCACTCCTAAATTGAACGACGAAAGAAAAGAATGCCTATATGCCTCCGTACGAGCCCTAATTTCTCTTGCCTCTGTGATCACTACGCGAAATGTAAGTAGGCGGCAGCAAGATCGTACTACACTCAGCTTCAAATTCCGGCCCTCTAAATTTACTTAACAGAAATTCACGAAAAGAACGTCGTCTTTCTTCCAGCGATCCCCAATTGAGTTGGCGGAGCATTTCCGTGACACTCGCGCATTGGTCGAACCTACCGGTAACAAATCTAGCTACTCGCCTCTGAACCGCCTGTCTTCCTTCAAACCGATCTTCTGCGGGTCCCAAATACTGAAGCAATACTAAAGACGTGGTCGTACAAGCGTTTTATACGCGGTCTCCTCTACAGGTGAAGTACATCTTCCCGAAATTCTCCCAATAAACCGAAGTCGGCTGTCCGCCTTACAACTGTCCTTACATGCTCGTTCCATTTCATATCGCTCTGCAATGTTACGCCTAGATATTTGAACGACGCGAGAGCATCACGAAGCTCACTACTAATGCTGTATTCGAACATTATAGGATTGTTTTTTCTACTCATGCGCATCACCTCGCATTTTTCTACATTGAGAGCTAGCTGCCATTCTTCGCACCAACTAGAAATTTTGTCTACGTCATCCTGTATGCTATTAGTCAGTCACAGACGACACCCTCCCAATCAGCCCCCCTGCAGGAACCGGCTGTTTTGTCTTTTGAGATGTGTCGTTTGTTGTCGGCCCATTACCGTCCGCGCACGCATGTTATTGCGGCGCGGGTTGAATTTTACCGGTCACATAAGAAACGCAATCAGTCCTACCGGGCGTGTGCCGCAGAGCTGCACGGTCTTAGCCGCCGGTGTATGTTCATAACTCCGACCCACAAAGAGTCGTATGCCGACGATACGGTTCGGGACGCAATTCTCCGGCTCGCTCCCGATAGGGAAGTGCGCCAACGCGCCTTCCAGCTGGAGAATGCCACCCTGACGCATGTTTTAAACATTGCGCAGTCTTTTGAAGTTTCACGGGCTGCAGGGGATCAAATTGAGACTTGGGGTGATGTCGCGGCAGTTTCGCAGCCGCTTTCGCCGCGCGCGGTCGTAAACAGACCGCGGCTTCGCGGCATACTCCCGCTCGCGCGCAGCGGCCACAGTCTAAGGCCGGATCCACACATCGGACCCAATGTTGGCGCCAACAGTGTTGGTCCAATGTGTGGATCGGTGAAATAGTTGCAACCAACGTTGGTACGGCTCCGTTGCTTGTCGGTATTTCGACCAAACATCAAAGGACGTTGGCCCAATATGGGTACGTCGTACACTCATTGGCGCCAACGTTTCATTCTGTCTTTGTCGTCTGCTCATCTCGAAACTGTTACTTTCTTCGTTCGTGCTTCGTCGCCGTTTTAAAGTTTCGAAATCTCTTTGTAAATATTAGAACTGTATCAGAAAGTGATTCATTTGTGAAAGAAACCTCAAAAAACGAATTGCCACTGCAAAACCTAGGCGCTAACTGTGAAATTAAAAACTTTCAAGACTTTAGACACTCCATTACTGAATTTAATTTTTAAAATTGACAGTACAGTAGTTAATATTTCCTGTCAAGTTTTATATATTGTTTTGCAAACTTCAAGCACTACCAGTGATATCAATTACACGGTTATTTTAAAAGGGAAGTGGAGGCTGCTAAAACTCAACTTTAGCAATAAATCGAAGCGTAATACTAAAAGAATAGCATTCCTCCAAAACATCTTTCTTTTTATTTTCAATCATTTAAAGTAGAAGGTTTAAGTTTTAATAATGTATCGTTTACTTTTAGCATATTTTAAAAATTAATGATTTCGTACTGTAATGTTTGGTAGGAAGTGATACAACACATCTTTTACGTATGTTTCCATTTTGATTTACAATGACAAAACGTAATTATTCACACTCAAAAGCGTTAACGCATTGGCCGCGATTTGTGCGTCAGATGTTTTCGTTGGCTCTCGACAGATTCAACTGAATATTGGCTCCATGTGTGGACGCAGTCTCAAATATATTGGCCAATGTTGGCGCCAGCATTGGTACCAATCTGTGAACGCGGAGTAACATAGTCGTGACACTCACTGCTGTAAAAGTTGTTACCAACTGACAGCTGCAGCGACACTAGCGCTCCTAGCGGTGGGGAAGCCACCACAATTGTGATGTTTGTTTATAATTACTTTTGTACGTAATTAACGAAATATTTAGTACAAATTTTGCGTTACCAGCATTAGTAAAATATCAAGAGGCGTAAATTAATACGGAAATTAATGTAAAAACAGCCAATTTTACTGATTCATTGGTATAAACATAAACTTCGTCTTGAACAAATACTTAGGAATATGTGTGTATTTCAATCTTATTCCGCTGAAAGTAAGTAGACTATAAAAATAATAATAAATTTTTATTATGGTCTTTTCTTAATGTGACAGGCAGGTTTTTTTTGACGTGTGTAAATACGGTGTGGAGTCTAATGATTCGCACTGTTTTACCTCCTCATGCGTCTTCCTTAAGCGTGCATATTATGATCAGTGTAAATACTTTAGCTTAATAAGGCAAAGTTTTGATGATTCTTTCCATTTGTGGTTCAGCTGTAGCAACAATTGTGGAATTCCCTTCGTCTCTGTTGGACAACATTTTCATTGCTTTTGCCGTTTTATTGCCACGTTTGTGATGTTTCCTTCGGCTACAACTATTGTAGCTGATTTGGTACGTTACATAATGTAGTTATTGCATTCTATATACGTTGGCTGCGTTTAAACTCACTGATTAGACTGGAATTATGGTGAAGAAACCTTAACGTTCGTTAGTAGAAAAGCGACGTCTTTCTGCCAAAGGAAAGTTCTTCTGGTGTTTCCTAGCCATTTTTTATTTTTAATAGAAAATGAAATTATTTAGCAGAAGCCTGTACGTTACAAGATAGTGGTAAATAAACTATCCTGTAATGTACCGTTTCGTACCTTGCGAGGGACCTTAGGAAACTTAAGACAAATGTAGAGCTGTTTTTAACTTATTACCCATTTTAAGGTATTACATACGTTTCCTAATGTAAATAGTATGTTAAAATCAATATAAACGATACTATTCGCACACTGCCAATGTCGTATTCAGAAATGTAGCTTTCCGGCCACTTGGGGCGCTACTGTCGCAGTGTATAACAAAAATCTGCGGAAGTGTCGTTGTGGCAGCGGCCCTCTCCATCCTGTCCTTTTTGTACAACATGACAGGGCTGATTGCCCCAAGTGATGGGTTACATGTCACTCGTGCAAGAAAAAAGGCCACATGGCTTCTGTCTGCCGTTCTCGGCCGAATGAACAAGATGAAGAGATGGATATTAATCTTGTCCAGACTGTTAACTCTTCGTCTCCCAAACTTTTTGTTGACGTTCAGATTTTTGACAGGGCAGTTACCTTACTTGTTGATATGGGAGCTTCCGTTTCTGTTTAAAAATTTTTTATAAGTCATAGTTTTTTCTGGCAGCAATTATTACAGTGGGGGTTGGGCCAATCTTAGTGGAAATCAACATTTGCGGGAAGTTTAATTGACAAGTTATTTTAAAAGATATATGAATAATTCAAAAACCAGTGTGCTCAGCATGAAATAAACTTCAGGCATAACTTTTTAAAAAATTTCTATCATGCAAGTCACACTCACTCTTTCTGTAAAGACTTTGATAAGTTTTTCAATCTTCACTTTTTAAGGCCTTCAATTTGCATAAGAGACTCACTAATATGTTCTCTGTGTTGTGTACTTACATAACTACCTGCAGTAAAAGTTGCAGTCCTGAGAAAGCACTCCTGTTTCTTCTAGAGCTTTTCAAAAATGGCCAAAACCTCTCTAACTTCGAAACAAGTGAAAATTTTACAGAATGTTCTTTATTCTCATGGGAATCTCACAAAAAATTGACTGAGACTCATCTACAGATAGATAATAGAACACTAAATTTCAGTAAAAACGCTACCCCTCTACCTGCTCGTGCAGTGCCCAGTTAGCAAACAAGGGCTTGAAATTATTACAGTTGACATTGGTCAAATGATAAAATCATTACATACAATAAACGATCAAGTATTTCTACTTTTAAATAACAATGGGCAGAGATAAAAATTGGTAAGAGTCCTAATTCTTAAAATTAATGGTACATTTGTTGTACTACACTTGGGTACAATATACACACAATAATGTTTCTCGATGTATACAGACTTAAAACTTCAGTTTTAACCACTTGCCAGCTGCAATTTTCATTAGGGAGTTTGAGTGACACTCTTGTATGATAGAAAATTTTTAAAAAGTTATGCCTGAAGTTCATTTCATGCTGAGCACACTGGTTTTTGAATTATTCCGATATCTTTTAAAACATGGCAATTAAACTTTCTGTAAACGTCATTTTCCACTAAAATTTGCCAACACCATTGTAAAAACGGCTGCCAGAAAAAACTATGTTTTAAAATTTTTTTATAAGTCAGTGTTTTGTGAATGTCTATAGGAAAGTCATGATAAAAAATCAAGAAAATAAAAAATGTTGAGCAACATCGCCTGGGTGATTTGAAATGGATTGACCCCTTCTCAATTATACCACATATGTACGACTTGGTTCGCCCCCGTTCTTTGCGTGGCTACAGCCGCCAGCGCATTCCTCTCTTGGGTCAATGCGCGGCCCCCACAGCGTATAAATCTGTCGTCAGGCCGGTCACTTTTCTTGTTGACACTGCGGCTGCTAACATTTTCGGCCTGGATGCTTCTAATGGTTTTTGGTTTTTCTAACGATGATTGTCAACCTCCTGTCGGATTCGGTTCCTTTCTCGGAGTTAGATGCTCTTTGTCGGGAATTTTCTTCCTAGTTTTCGGGGGCCTGGGTTGTGCCGTGGGCTTTACCGCCCACATTACTATGAAACCGACGGCGCGACCCAAGTTTTTCCGCGCGCGCCAGGTGCCGGTGGCCCTGCGCGATCAACTTAAGGCGGAATTAGATCGCCTACAGGACTTGCAGGTTTTAACTCCCATTTCTTCTAGTGAATGGGCTACGCCACTGGTTATTGTAAAGAAGCCTGGGGGGTCTTTACGTACATGTGGGGATTTTAAAGTAACGGAAAAGGTTTCATATACGTAGCCATAATTTCTCAGTACTTAATTACGACGTACCTTACCTTAAAATACGCGTTTTGCAAATGTCTTTCAAGCGCCGTTACATTTAGGCTGCCAGCTTTTGTAATATTGAAGTGTGAATAAATATCCACCAAATACGGCACATTTGTTGTAGAGCACGTGATTATGTGGCTAGCGAATCACAGCACAAAGAAGAGTACCGTTGTCGGCCAATTGTAACCAAACCTCACCGCCGCGCAACATGCAAATAAGAATTTTTGACGTTGGAAATGAAATATGCGGTAATGTTTTTATATACGAAACCGCACATTGGTTACAGGATGTGAAAATTAACGCCTTAACATGAATTTTTAATTATTTCATTTTCGAAATCCCTTGATTACCCTTTCAGACAGACGATAAAATAAACAAGCTATACCTGCTCTATGGTTGACAGGTTCTTGTATGTACCCTTTCCGGTCAGAAACAGTCAATGGCCTCGGAAAATGAAGATTTTTGAATCACTTTATCCTCTCAACTACGAAGTACTGTAGCACGTTTTACTTATTTTATATGTACGAAACAGTCGTCAACTAATTCCAAATCTTCATTTTCCGAGGCCATTGACTGTTACTGACCGGAAAGGGTACATACAAGAACCTGTCAACCATAGAGCAGGTATAGCTTGTTTAATTTATTTTATCGTCTGTCTGAAAGGGTAATCAAGGGATTTCGAAAATGAAATAATTAAAAATTCATGTTAAGACGTTAATTTTCACATCCTGTAACCAATGTGCGGTTTCGTATATAAAAACATTAACGCATATTTAATTTCCAACGTCAAAAATTATTTGCCACATAATCACGTGGTCTACAACAAATGAACATCACGTTGCGCAGCCTCTAATTCAGGCGATCGGAAGCAAATGTGCCGTATTTGGTGGATTTTTATTCACACTTCAATATTACAAAAGCTGGCAGCCTAAATGTAACGGCGCTTGAAAGACATTTGCAAAACGCGTATTTTAAGGTAAAGTATGTCGTAATTAAGTACTGAGAAATTATGCCTTCGTATATGAAACGTTTACCAAAGTGACCATTAATGCACAGTCTGTGGTTGACTCATCGCCTATGCCTCGGACGAACTCCTTGCCTCACTTTCTGGTTCCCTCTCTTTTTCCCACATCGATTTAGCGGATGCCTATCTTCAGCTGCCTTTGGACGACGACACTAAACGTCTGTTGGTCGTCAACACTCCCTCTGGGTTATACCAATATCAGCGATTCCCTTTCTGGGTCGCTAGTGCCCCGGCTATTTTTCAGCGCTACTTAGAGCAGCTTCTTCGTTCTGTTCCGGGCTGTGTTAACTACTTCGACGATATTGTAGTGACTGGGGCCAGGGTGGCCACCAAATCTTTATTTTCAAATTCAAGGTTTTTTCCAGGTTTTCACGAAACTTAATTTTGCTCAAAGGGGGTTAGCAAACAACTACGCCGGAAAAAGCTGGTTACATATTTTTAAAACACATGTCATCCAAGTTGAACCATGTCACGTAATATACACCAAGCAGTGGTGAATCCATGATTTGTGTTGGGGAGGGGGCTAGAGACAGAGCTCATAAAAACCTGTGGCATTGTACCTCAAACTGATTTAAAAGAACCAGCTCATATTATGTTTTCCTCGTACATTTTAAGTTAAACCAGAATAACTAGAAAAAAAAAAAAAAAAAAAAAAAAAACAGTATATATTCACGAAAGGTTTTCACCATTATGAACGGACTGCAGAGGCTTACGAAATGATACTATACTTGAACTGTCTCCACCGTTTTGGAGCGGTGTGGGTGTCTAGTGTAAAATGTTAAATGGAAACTACCACTTTTATGGCGGATTCAGATTGTACAGACCAAATCGTGTATAGTTGGGTTGAAATTTTTTTTGCAACATATTGCACTGTAATAAGAGTTACTTGCCATACTGCTGAAGAAATGTACCATCCAGGAAAGAAAATAAAGGTAAATCATATTGATGATGCTTCAGAATCCAACTAAATGATACTAGATGTACATTTCTTCCTGGCTAGTTCAATTGTTTTTTTCGGCAGTTCATTACTGGTATTCAGACAAGGGCAGTCTGGAGTAGGGTATCACTTTGGAAGACTGCTGTGTCAACTGCGGGATGAGGGAGGGATCACTTTTGGTATCATTTGGTAGCGTTCTGAAGCATCATGAATATGGTTTTCATTCATTTCCTGTTTAGTACGTTTCTTCGCCAGTATGGCAAGTATTTCTTACTGTCGTAAGAAAAAAAAAAAGAGCATACATGATGTGGGCCTTAGAATCCGAATCTGCAATAAATAATCGGGGTTCCCATTAAAATTTCACACTTGACACTCCCCCGTTAAGTAATTGAATTCTCCTCATTAATTGCTACCGCGACTTCTCATTGGTGCTAGCGGGCCCGCATGAAAAATAGTTCAGTCATCAACAATACGATTGACTGTGTCTGCTATTTATATATTACCATTAAGACTCCTATAAACCCGAGCAGAACTGTCCGCCATTTTCCCCCAAGCTGTAGTAGTTGCCACGTTCCGGACGAAGCTCACGCGTTACTTCGCGTTTCATTCAACTCGCTCATACTCGCCAACTACTCGCTGTATGAACCTTCAATTTTCATGAATGTGTTCGTGAAGGACTACACTACATTTTCATTTCAGTTTCGTTTGCGGTAATAGTTTATTAAGAGGATATACTGACGGTTTACGAACATACACTTACTGACGACGTTACGGAATTTTCGACATGCGAGGTATTTCCCCCCCCACCCCCCCCCCTTCTTCTGTTGAAGTTAGGTGAACATATTAAGCGGATGAAATGTTGAAAATACATAGTATTTTCATCTTCTTCAAACAGGAATTATGTGCGGAATGTATATCTTGAGATAGTCAGTTAAACATGCAGCATTGGGATTCGCTCGCCTGTCTAGTAATACCTCGTCTTCAATATTCTACATCTACATGGGATACTCTGCAAATCTCATTTAAGTGCCTGGCAGAGGGTTCATCGAACCACAATTATACTATTTATCTCCCATTCCATTCTCGAATAGCGCGCGGGAAGAAAGAACACCTGACTCTCTCTGTTCGAGCTCTGATTTCTCGCATTTTATTCTGATGATCATTTCTACCTATGTAAGTGGGAGTCAACAATATATTTTCGCATTCGGAGGAGAATATTGGCGATTGGAGTTTCGTAAGTAGCCCACGCCGTAGCGTTAACCGCCGTTGTTGTAATGATTCCCATCCCAGATCCTGTATCATTTCCGTAACGCTGTCTCCCCTGTATCGTGACAATACGAAACGAGCTGTCCTTGTTTGGACTCTTTCGATGTCCTCCGTCAAACCCGCCTCATAAGGACCCCACACTGGGCTGCAATATTCCAAAAATGGACGGACAAGCATAGTGTATACAGTTTCTTTAGTAGTTCTGTTGCGTCTTAAGGGTTCTGCCAATAAAACAGTCTCTGGTTCACCTTTCCCACGACTTTATCTACGTGTTCTTTCCAGTTTAAGTCTGAAGTAATAGTAATTCTTAGGTATTAAGTAGATTTCACGGCCTTCACTTTTCCTTATTTCTTGTAAACAAATTAACTAATTTCTTTTCGTACTCATGTGGACGACTTCAGTTATTATTTAGTCAATTGCCAATTTTTACACCATACTGATATCTTATTCAGACTGTTCTGAAGTTCGTTTTGATCTTCAGATGATCTTAATAGACGGTAAATGACGGCGTCATCTGCAAACAACCTAAGAGAGCTACTTAGATTTCCCCCCCAAATCGTTTATGTAAATAAGGAACAGCAGAGGACCAATAACGCTACCCAGTGGAACGCCCGATATCTCACCTGTTTTAGTCGTTTGTGAGGTACGGTGTCAAAAGCTTTCTGGAAATCAAGAAATACGGAATCGATTTGCGAACCCTTGTCGATAGTACCCATCACTTCGTGTGAATAGAGCTAGTTGTTTCGCATGAACGATATTTTCTAAATCCGTGTTGACATTGGGTCAACAGATCGTTCTGTTCGAGATAATTCATAATATTTGAATACAGGGTATGTTCCAAAACCATGCTGAAAATTGACGTCAATGAAATAGGCGTGTAGTTTAGTGGGTTTACTCCTATTGCTTTTCTTTAATATAGGTGTGACCTGTGCAACTTTCCAATCTTTTGGTACAGATCCTCTATGAGAGAGCAGTTGTATGTGGCTGTTAAGTAGGGGGCTAGCGCTTCAGCATTTAGTATTAGAGCGAAGGACAGGTTGTGACTGCATAACTTCCATACTTGAAGATAGTGGTACTAACTTCTTAACCCATTAAATTCAATACATCTACATCGATACTCTGCAAATCACATTAAAGTGCCTGGCAGAGGGTTCATTAACCACTTTCATAACTTTCTCTACCGTTCCATTCTCTAATAGCGCGTGGGAAGAAAAAAGTCTAAATCATTCCGTTTTCGATCTGATTTCTCTTATTTCTATTGGGATAGTCATGTCTCCCTATGTAGGTGGGTGCTAGCAAAATATTTTCACATTCAGTACTAAAAGTCGGTGATTGAAACTTCGCAAACATATCACGCCGCAATGAATGTCTTTCTTTTGATTTCCACCCCAAATTCTTGCAACATTTCCGTGATGCTTCTCCCCCCCGTAACGTGATAAAACAAAACGAGCTGCCCTTCTCTGAACCTTCTCAATGTCTTCCGTCAGTCCCACCTGGCGAGAAGACGCACAAGTGTGATGTAGGCAGTCTCTTTGGTGGAGCTGGTGCATCTTCAAAGCGTTCTGCCGATGAAACGTAACCCTTGGTTCACCTTCCCCACAATATTTTCTGTGTGTTCTCTCCAGCCAAATTGTTCGTAGTTGTAACTCCTAGGTATTTGGTAGAATCTACGACCTTAAGGTTTGACTGATTTATCGCGTAATTAAGTTCAGCGGATTTCTTTTAGTGGTCATGTGTATTACTTCACACTTTTCTTTATTTAGTGTCAATTGCCAATTTTCGCACCATGCAGAAATTTTGTCTAAATCGCTTTGCAGTTGCTTTTGATCCTCAATATATTTGAAAATGTTTTTGTACACAAAAATAAAGCGATGAATATTATTTAACCCGCTGGTACTAGCGATCGGAGCATTTACTTCTCCGTAATTTTAAAACGACTGGAATTTTGTTACTTTCAAATATTAAACTCTGAGGTTTTTTCTTACTAAAACTACAGGGATTACTTATTTACACTTAGGTACATTTGTAATGGTCTTGTAATCTGAGCAATCGGCTATACACGCGAACGATCATTTAACTCTTAAGGCCGAGAGATCCCATGGGTTAAAAATCCCGGTTTCTGGCTGAAATTCAGTTTTTTCCCTGTTTTCTCCAGTTTTTTCAAATTCAAGGCGTTTTCCCGGTTTCAAGGTTTGGTGGCCACCCTGCTGGGCCTCCCCACACGAGCATTTACAAAACCTGCGGGCACTTCTCTGTCCCACAAGCAGCTGGTCTCCGCTGCAACCTGGCAAAGTCCCATTTTTTCAACCTATTCCTTATTTGGGGTTTGAGGTGTCTTCAGTGGGCGTCCGCCCGTTGCCAGATCGTGTGGCCGTATCCCACGTCTGTTAAGGATGTACAGGTCTTCTTGGGCAACATTGCCTATTACCACCGTCTTTTACCGGGGGCTGCCTCGGTAGCGCATCCTTTCCATTGTCTGCTTCACAAGGGTGTTTCCTTTGCCTGGTCGTCTGAGTGTGAACGTGCGTTTTGCACGTTAAAGCGCTTACTGGTTGCTGCACCTTGTTTGACGGCGTATGTTCCTGGGCAACATTTGGTTCTGGCCACTGACGCGTCCCAACATGGCATTGGAGCGGTTTTAGCCCACAAGTATCCCGATGGGTCGCAACGCCCCATTGCGTGCGCCTCTAAGACGTTGACGGCACCTCTGTAACGGTACTCTCAAATTGAAAAGGAGGCATTAGCCATTGTGTATGCTTTGAAAAAATTTCATGTTTACTTGTATGGGGTCAAATTTCATCTTATTACTTACCATAAGCCCCTGGTGTCTCTATTTCACCCTACAGCAGCACTTCCCGACAAGGCAGCTCATAGGTTGCAATGTTGGGCTCTTTCTTTCCCGTATAATTATGAAATCCATTTCCCTCCCACGGCACAGCATGCTAACGCAGACACATTATCGCGCCTTCCGGCGGGGCCTGATCCTGACTTTGACCGAGAAGAACTTTTTGCTTTTATTTGGATGAGGAAGCTCAGGCTACTGTTGACGGTTTTCCTATTACGGCGCCAGTGTTGGCCAAGGCGGTGTCGTCAGATCCCGTGCTGCGGCGCGTCCTTCACTACATTCGAGTGGGCTGGCCTGACGTCGGGCTTCAGATCTTCTATACAACTATTATTCCTTCCGTTTTCGCCTGTCTGAATGGGACGGAGTTCTCCTTTTGGCTACAGACGGACAGGCTCCACGGGTGCTGATTCCGGCGGATCTCCAATCCAAAGTGCTTCAGATGCTTCATGAAGGACACAGGGGAGTATCCCGCACGAAAACATTGGCTCGCCGGCATGTGTTTTGGCCCGGCATTGATGGGGACATTGCGAGGCTGGTGGCTAAGTGCTCGTTGTGCGCTTCACAGCAAGCGCCGCCTCGGGCGTCTCTCTCTTCTTGGCCACAGCCTCGACAGCCGTGGGAGCGGGTGCACATAGATTACGCGGGGCCCTTCCTGAGCTCTTAATGGTTTCTTCTCGTAGATGCGTACTCACTTTCCATACATTTTTCGTTGCCATACCATGTCCACTGCAGTAACTATTCAGTCACTGTCTAAGGTTTTTGCTTTGGAGGGGTTTCCACACACACTAGTTTCAGATAATGGCACCCCTTTCACTTCTGTTTTTCGAGATTTTTGTGCTCGTCTGGGTATTCGTCATATTGTCACGTTGCAATGGAAGTAAGCTTGACTTCGAAGGCGACTAAACACAGCACTTACACTGAAAGCACGTTTATTACGAACTCAACATACACGCAGCACTGACTGCCTCTCAGGCAGTGTGTTCTGCTATTTATACACAGACAGAATTTACCAGAAATTAGAACAACAGTTAACATAAGAAACAAGTAGAATTTACAAGTGAACATAAGAAAGATGTAGAACCTCCTGGAATTGTAAATTACAAAGAAATAAATTTTTGCCGGTGGGCGGGATTGAACCGGTGACCTTATGCTCCGCAGAACGTGACGCTATCCCCTGTGCCACGCTGGCAGTTGGTGTTCGTGGTCTCTCGTGGCATTGCTCCCT
This sequence comes from Locusta migratoria, assembly GCA_026315105.1. Classification (NCBI taxonomy): domain Eukaryota; kingdom Metazoa; phylum Arthropoda; class Insecta; order Orthoptera; family Acrididae; genus Locusta; species Locusta migratoria. The sequence continues at coordinate 46,652,459 of CM048754.1, read as the reverse complement.
CTACTGGAGAAACAGCGACCCGCTGTTATGATCCCTGTGGAGCCAGCTGCAATGTCCTGGATCTTGACTGTGTCATGGGTCCTCTGTATGACAGTTCAAGAGAATCCTTCCCTTCTCTGCGATTATCGACGACAGACGTTCCTGTCGTGGCTTCATCAGGAACATTACGTCCTTAAAGTCCTTGAACAAGTATCCATTGTCGTCTACCTGCTCTTCAGGATCGTAGTAAGGCTTCATGCGCAGGACGTGAACAACGTCTCTTCGTTTTTGACGTTTCGACAACGGCTCATAATCCTCAACTTCGTATGTGATGTCTGGCAGGTGGCGTATGACACGATACGGACCAAAGTATCGCTTCAATAACTTTTCTGACAGTCCAACCTTCCGTACAGGGGTAAAAATCCATACCAGATCTCCTGGGCTGTACACAACAGGTCGGTGCTTGCGTTATACCGCTGACGGTCCTTCTGCTGGGCGTCCAGTGTCCGTATGCGAGCCAGCTGTCTTGCTTCTTCGACCCTGGTGATGAGCTGTTTAACATAGACATCCTGAGTGTCATCCGGTTGGAACGGGAACAGTGCATCCATTGTCGTCTCAGCTTCATGGCCATGGAGCAGGAAAAACGAGACGTACATCGACAGCATGTCGGCTAACATTTTGTTAAAACGTTCTGTAAGACCATTTGTCTGAGGGTGGTATGCAGTTGTCATTCTGTGGACAATGTTGCACCATGACATTACCTCTGATACTAGTTTTGACTGGAATACTTTTCCACGATCAGATATCATGACACGTGGTGCTCCATGCTTCAGAATAATGTCTTCTACAAGGAATTTTGCGATCTCTGGAGCTTCTGCAGTCAGCACAGGTTTGGTGACAGCGTAGCATGTGAGGTAGTCAGTGCAGACTATTATCCAACGGTTACCGGTTGTCGACTTCGAGAACCTCCCTAAAAGATCCATCCCAACTCGGTGGAATGGAGCTGCTGTCGGCGGAATCGGTACGAGATGTCCTGGAGGTAATTGCGGCACATGCTTCCGTCGCTGGCACTCTTTACATTGACTCACATAGTGCTTGACAGATCGGTAGAGACCTTCCCAGTAATACCTGCGTCTGATTCTGTCTAGGGTCTTCACGAATCCCAGATGGCCGGATATTGGAGCATCATGGAAATATTTGAGAATAGCTGGCTGGAGATAACCGCGAGACATTCTTTTTCAGTTGGAGAGGAGTTTCTCGGACTTTGAGAGTACTCTTGACGCATAGGCTATCACTTTTTCGGCACCTTCCTGAACTTGTACAAGCACTGCACCAATCCCATAGCCACTGGCATCTATGTGAAGTTCCGTTTCTGCATTCTCATCGTACAAGGCTAGTACTGGTGCCGAAGTTAGAGCCTCCTTAAGTGCTCGGAAAGCTCTTTCTTTTGTCTCATCCCAGTAAAATTTGGCGTCTCCCTGCAGAAGTCCTTGTAATGGACGTGCCTTGTTACAAAACCCTTTCATGAAACGTCGGTAGTATGAGCACAGCCCGAGGAAACTTCTCACATCACGAATGTGCTGAGAAGTTGGAAATTCTGTGACTGCCCTTTATCTGGATCAGGACGGACACCATCTCCGTTGGCTAGGTGCCCCAGGATTTTTATCTCTTTGGCGATGAAGAGGCACTTCTTTGGATTGAGGCGGAGACCTGCAGCCTGAACACACTTCAATACAGTTGACAGGCGACTCAGATGTTCTTCAAATGTTTTCGAGAAAACGACAATGTCATCTAAATAGCAGAGACACGTCGTCCACTTAAGGTGTCGAAGCAAGTTGTCCATCATGCGTTTGAATGTGGCTGGAGTATTACATATTCCAAATGGCATTACTTTAAATTCATAGAGGTCGTCAGGTGTAATAAAAGCCGTCTTCTCCCTGTCAGCTTCGTCTACCTCGATTTGCCAGTAAGCTGTCTGCAGGTCCATAGTTGAGAAGTATGTAGCTCCTTTCAAGCAGTCTAAGGTGTCGTCAATGTGCGGCAGCGGGTAGACATCTTTCTTTGTGATTCTGTTCAGCTGCTGATAGTCGACACTGAATCGCCCCTCTCAGGGGCTCAGCATTAATTTGCTGAGTACGGACTTGGCGAACCCGGGGTCCTGAGCTGTGGGCTGTGTCGCGCCAACAGTCCGCTACACCGTAAGCTCTGTGCGTGCTTCAACGACCATCGTTCGGCGCGACGGTGGAACGTTGGACGTTTCAGAGCCCGGGGATCTTGGCTTAATCGCCCAGGTCGCGAGGACGGTACAAACATCTCAAGATGTGCTACGTGCCGAGGAGATGCATGGCTGTTGAGGTTGAACAGTCGCTAGCGAGCAACCTCTGAGGAGCCTGCTGCACCTCAGTTGTATAAGGCTTACCCAGGCAAGCGGGGCTCTGCCTGGGTGGACCTTTAGATCCCTAGCTGCTCGTGGGACGAACATGAAGCGAGCAAATAGAAGCGTGGCTGGCTGCGAAAACGGCGTCTCTAAGAGACGTAGAAATACATATAATGCCGCACAATATGACCCCCAATCGTTCCCTTCCCTGGCTATCCCATGGGATGAACGACGGGCGAAAGAAAGGGTTGAGCCATACTCCCCTAAATTTCTTGTTTGTGCTAGAAGCGATGGGGATAATTTCAGTAGCACTAAGCCACTCTTCTTTGTTGACCACTTAGAAGATAAGTTTGGCGAAGTTTCAGGGTTGTCTAAGATGAGAAGCGGTGCAGTTCTCATAGAAACGGCATCCCCAGCACAGTCACGGGCACTTCTGGCCTGTGAAAAGCGGGGTGACCATCACCCCTCACAAGTGTCTCAACATGGTTCAGGGGATAGTTTATCATCGTGATCTCCTTCTGCAGTCGGACGACGAATAACGCACCAACCTTGAACGACGGGGTGTCCACTTCGTCAGGTGCATATATAGGGGGCCTAAGAACAAGGTAGCCACCGGTGCCTTCATCCTGGCCTTTGAGGGCGATTCTTTGCCCGAAAAGGTCAAGGTTATGGTATACCGGTGCAACGTAAAACCTTATATTCCTCCTCTGATGCGGTGTTTCAAATGCTGGAGATTTGGGCACATGTCCTCCAGGTGCAATTCCAGCTCCACCTGTAGAGAATGCGGGCGTCCATCCCATCCGGACGCTCGTTGTGCTCCTCCACCTATTTGTGTCAACTGCGGACAGCACCATCCCCCTGCTCGCCAAACTGCACGATGCTCCATAAAGAAAGGAAAATTATGGAGTACAGAACCATGGACAAATTGTCATATAACGAGGCCAAAAAGAAATTTGAGAGACTGCACCCAGTAGCATTGAAGACATCATTTGCGAGTGTCACGTCGTCCCCTTTCCCCTCGGTGACGGCGGCCCCATTGTTTTTACCAACTTCTGTGGCCCTCAGGGCCGTAAAACTGCATAAGCCCACTCGACAGTTGGGGGCTCTCCACCATGTGCTCCCCCCACAACGACGGGGACAACGGTCCCCGTCACTCAGCCAGAGAAACAACTACTTCCTCCGGCTCCTCTCGCTCGGAAGGGGTCCGTTGGGACGCTCCCTTCCGAGGCATCTCAGAGTACCACGGAGGGTCCCAGCTCACGGCTGTCGGACTCCCACACCCTTGGTCATAGGGCTCCGCGCGCTACGTCGCGCCCTGACTCTGTCTCTGAGAAGCCCTCTCAGTCCTTAAGACCGAAAGGACAGCGAGAGGAAAAGAAGAAGCTGAAGAAAAAGGAATCTTCTGTGGCTTCAAACCCACGCCTTGTCACTTCTTCCGCTTTTGGCGACGAGTTGGAGATCCTTGCATCCCCCAAGGATCTCGCTCTCCTGGACTCTCCAGAACCAATGGTTCTGGATCCAGTCAGTACACAATCGACAGCAGCAGGTAGTGAACCTATGAGCTAATCATCCTTATCATATCATGGTCTATCCTGTCAGCTCTAACCTAATTCTCCAGTGGAATTGTGGTGGTTTTTTCTTCCATTTGGCAGAGTTACGGCAGCTTCTCACCACTTCACCTGCACTGTGCGTTGCCCTGCAGGAAACCTGGTTTCCCCCGATGCGATGCGCTGCCCTACGAGGCTATTGGGGATATTACCGGAATCGCATAGGTTATGACAGGCTTTCAGGTGGAGTATGTCTATTTGTCCTTTCGACTACATACAGTGAATCAGTTGCTCTCCAGACGCCTTTAGAAGCTGTGGCAGTCAGGATGAGGACTACAATCGACCTCACCATTTGCAGTGTCTACCTGCCCCCAGACGACGTAGTACCCCAACATGTGTTGGCGGCACTGATTTCTCAGCTCCCCTCACCTTTCCTACTTCTGGGGGATTTTAACGCCCACAACCCCCTGTGGGGGTACTACGATTACTGGCCGTGGCAGAGATGTTGAGCTTACTATCTCAGCTTGACCTCTGCATTTTAATTACCAGTGTTGCAACACACTTCAGTGTGGCTCACGGCACTTACTCTGCAATTGATCTGTCTGTATGTAGTCCTGGCCTTTAACCGTCTGTCCACTGGAGAGTGCATGATGACTTTTGTGGTAGTGACCATTTCCCGATATTCCTTTCACTACCACGGCCTCAGTCCCCTGGACGTTTGCCCAGATGGGCCCTTAATAAGGCTGATTGGCTCGAGTTTACTGCCGCTGCAAAGATTGGCCCTCCAATGGATGCCGCCATAGATGAGGTGACTGACTGTCTCACCGCAGCCATTATTTCTGCTGCTCAACATACGATTCCTAGCTCTTCTGGATCCCCTCGGCGGAGGTCGGTGCCCTGGTGGTCACCCGAGATCGTGGAGGCTATTAGGGATCGCAGGCGTGCACTCCAGCACCATATGAGACACCCATCCTTGGCCCCTCAGGGGGCTCACCGCTCTGTGGTGAGTACGTGCGTGGCGAGCACGGGGCCCCAGCCTTTGTAGCACTCCTTCCTTTCCGTGCTACATGACGCTTCTTCTACTGTCCTTTTCCCCTCTCTTGGGGACCGAGTGTGTGCATCCTTCGGGGAACCGAAGTTCTGACCCTTTTGGCTTTACAGTCTTCTTTCACCTCTTTCTTTGCCTCCGCGTCTGCGTTTGAGGCTTCTCCTCCTACTATTTCTCTCTTCCTCCTCCCTGTACGCACTTGAAGGCCTCCCATTTGGGTGACTGGGTAATGCGTAAGTCCCAGCCCCGGGCTGGCATGTAGGGTGCGTGCGTACCCCCTGGTTAAGGCCAGGCCAGGGGAGGGGCGATTGCCTGCGCTGATACCTTCCCGATTCGCCGATTGGTCCCTCCGTCTGTAGATGGGGAGGTGTGACCTGGGGTGTGAACAATCACCCAAGGCGGGTGTGCTTCCGTTGGGGGGCCCCCAGCAGGAAGGAGCGTGCCATCGGAGACACTGGCAATCGTGGGGGATACAACCGCGATGGTTCTAAAAAAAAGAAAATGGAAAGAGCCTTTAGAAATGGATGTACTAGACAATAGTGTGTCTGAACAGAAAAATTTACAGACATCAAAGTTCCTTGTGGTGACCCGTACTGAGGAAGGACAATCCTTTTCGTCGGTGAACCCATTTATTATTCAAAAAGGGGTTGATGCCATTGCCGGCCCAGTTAAGACCTGCAACCGCCTGCGTAATGGAACACTACTGTTGGAAACAGAAAGTGGCTCCAATGCACAGCGGCTGCTTAAGGCTACTCTGCTCCACAGCTACCCGGTTCGTGTTGAGCTCCATCCGACCCTCAATTATTCCCGAGGGGTAGTCTTCTCGGCCAGTTTGGACGGTCTGACTGAGGATGAACTGAAAGAATATCTGGCAGCTCAAGGCGTCGTCGCAGTACACAGAGTGACAAAAAGAGAACAATGTTGTAGTGCCCACTCGCACAGTGTTTCTGACCTTCGACCGAGTGGCTCTGCCGCCGAAGATCAAGGCAGGGTATGAGGTCATCACAGTACGACCTTATATCCCTAACCCTACTCGGTGTTATCAGTGCCATCGATTTAACCACACAAGCCAGTCTTGCAAGAACCCAGTCATATGTGTCACCTGTGGTAAAGAGGCCCATGAGGGGATTTGTCCACCACCGTCCCCTCATTGCATCAATTGTAACGGGAATCATGCTGCTTCCTCCCGGGAATGTCCCGTGTTTGCCGATGAACGAGCCATCCAGGAAATCCGTGTAAAGGAAAAGGTTCCCATACCAGTTGCACGTAAGATGTACGCCAGTCGTAAGCCCAAGACCCCGCCGCGTGGTAACTACAGTACTGTAGTTGCAACGCCTCCACCAACACGGGATATGGCCACACAGACTTGTGACCTACAGTTTACGACAGTAGTTGTCAAAGTCTAAATCGACAACGGCGTCACGTTCAACGAAAAGTGTGGGTACCTCTTCCAAATCATCATCTTCATCTTCAGCTGTGAAACCACAGATAGAGACGCGAAAGTCTAAGAAAGAGCATTCGCGCGAGGATTTCTTCCGCACCCCTACCAAAACATCTGAGCCAACCAAGGAGCTTCACCAGGGCTCCAAGAAATCAAATAGGGCGAAAACTCTCCCCCCTCCTACCTCACAATGTGACGATGGCATCCCCTGGAAGCCTATAGTCTCTCCAGGTGCATCAGCCAAAGATGGGGCTTCCGACCACACTCACGCAGCTGCTGTGGTAACCTCTGAGAATATGGAGCAAGACCCTCCTGTCTCAGACACCACCAGTTGCGAACATTCGCACTGTGGCCCGCCGCCTTCGTCGGGCTGATGTCCACCTTCATCTCATTTTATCCCATTATGGATATTCTTCAATGGAACATTCGTGGTATCCGGTCGAATTGGACAGAACTGCAGCTTCTAACGCGAACATATCATCCAATCATCTTCTCTCTACAGGAGACAAAATTGCTCCCTGGTACTCGAATTACTTTCCCACGCTACACTACCGTTCGCTTTGACCTTCCTCCAGTGGCAGGAATTCCAGCCCACGGGGGCGTAATGTTGCTTATTCGGGATGACGTACACAGTACATCGGTCCCTTTGTGTACTCCAATACAAGCTGTTGCTGTCCGGATATACCTTCCTGGATTTGTCTTCACACTGTGCAATATTTACGCTCCTTCCTCTTTTCCCGTCACTAGATCAGATCTCCTAGATCTTATTGACCAGCTTCCGCGTCCGTTTTTGTTGGTGGGAGATTTCAATGCCTACCACCCCCTTTGGGGCTCCCCACGACCATGTCCACAGGGCTCCCTCCTGGCAGATATACTGAACCACCTTCAGCTCATCTGCCTTAACACTGGTGAACCAACTTATCTTTCAGACACCACAAATACTTTGTCATATAGATCTAGCTATCTGCACTGCTCAGCTGGCACGGCGTCTTGAATGGTCTGCTCTCTGACACACATTCGAGCGATCATTTTCCGTGTGTAATTCACCTAATGATGCCTGACACCCTTGAGCATCCACACCGCTGGCAGTTAACGAAAGCGGACTGGGAGCTCTACACGTCACTGGCGGATTTTGGTACTTACCATTATCCTAGTATAGACGACCAAGTGGAACACATTACAACAGTTATTCTGACAGCCGCGGAATGTTCCATCCCCTGCAAGACTTCCCACGCACGTCGTCCCCTTGTCCCGTGGTGGACCGCGGAATGCCGTGACGCTCTGCGAGCACGGCGACGTGCCCTTAGAATCTTCAAACAACGGCCCACGCTCGACAACTGCATCCGATACAAACGGCTGCGGGCCTATTGTCGTCGCCTCTTTCGCGACTGTAAACGCGCCAGTTGGCGCTCATTCACGAGCTCTTTTAATAGGTCTACCCCTTCCTCCATTTGGGGTAACCTTCGAAAAATTTCGGGCACTATGGCTCATTCCCCAATTCCCGGTCTGTGTGTCGCAACTGACACCGTCGTCGATCCTCCACAAATAGCCAACGCACTGGGTCGACATTTTGTAGAGGTCTCTAGCTCTTCACATTACACTGACGCTTTCCTAGCTAGGAAACGGACGGTGGAGGCGACTCCATTGCCCTTTACCTCTCAGAACCGTGAATGCTACAATACCGAGTTTACTGTACGAGAGCTCCACCACGCACTCTCGTCTTCGCGGTCCTCCGCTCCAGGACCAGATGGCATTCACGTGGCGATGCTGCAACACTTCACCAACGAGCTTGCACTTCCTACTGGACACCTACAACCGCATATGGATAGAAGGCACCTTTCCGCGACGCTGGCGTGAAGCCATAGTCATTCCCATACCAAAGCCTGGGAAGGACAAATGTCTCCCTTCCAGCTACCGCCTCATTTCCCTCACCAGTAGTGTATGCAAGGTGATGGAACGAATGATTCACGGGCGCCTGGTATGGTGGCTTGAAACGCGACATCTCCTGTCTAATGTCCAATGTGGGTTTTGCAAGCACCGTTCTGCGGTGGATCATCTTGTTGCCCTATCTACCTCAGTAATGAATAACTTTTTACGGAAGCGCCAGACAGTAGCGGTGTTCTTTGATCTGGAAAAGGCATACGACACCTGCTGGAGGATGGGCATCCTCCGCACTCTGCATACATGGGGTTTTCGGGGTCGCCTGCCAATTTTTATCCGCGAATTTTTAACAGACCGTGTTTTTAAAGTGCGTGTTGGTTCGGTTTTATCGAGCACTTTTAATCAGGAGAACGGAGTCCCCCAGGGCTCGGTCCTGAGCGTTGTTTTATTTGCAGTGGCAATCAATTCTATAGCCGATCACCTTCCACTGGGAGTGTCGGCGTCCCTATTTGTTGACGACTTCGCGATCTACAGCAGCACTGAGGAAACGGGTCTCCTGGAGCGGCGCCTCCAGCGGTGCCTAGACAATCTCCACGCGTGGAGTATGGACACTGGCTTTCGATTCTCAGCTGAAAAGACAGTCTGCATGAACTTCTGGCGGCGGAAGGAGTTCCTTCCCCCGTCCCTTCGTCTGGGCCCCATAGTACTTCCATTTGTGGATACCACGACGTTCTTGGGACTTGTTCTCGACAGGAAGTTAAGTTGGTCTCCCCACATATCCCGTTTGGCAGCTCGCTGTACCCGCTCTCTCAATGTGCTGCGGGTGTTAAGTGGCACCTCGTGGGGAGCTGACAGGTCTACTCTCCTCCATCTGTATCGCACCATAGTTCGGTCCAAACTGGACTATGGTAGCATCGTTTATTCTTCGGCTCGACCGTCCATACTGCGCCGCCTTAATACAATCCACCACCAAGGTCTCCGTCTTGCGACAGGAGCGTTTTATACTAGCCCCGTTGAGAGCCTCTATGCCGAGGCCGCCGAACTACCCCTTTCTTACCGTCGGGAACTCCTGCTTAGCCGTTACGCTAGTCGTTTGTCGTCCATGCGAGGACACCCGACGTACGCAGTTTTTTTTAACGACTCACTTGACAGTCTCTTCGCTCTGCGCCCGTCTGCTCTGCTACCACCGGGAGTACGCTTGCGTTCGCTACTCGGCCAGCTTGCCGTTACAATGCCTGCTATCTACTCGACTGGAGAGAGCATCTCTCCACCGTGGCGAAGCCCCGAAGTCCGTGTTAACTTTGATCTTCATTCTCTTCCAAAGGACTCCACACCTCGTTTCGTCTACCAGAGAGAATTTCACGCACTCCGGTATAAATTTGATGACAATTTGTTCATTTACACTGATGGCTCAAAGACAGACCAGGGTGTTGGGTGTGCTTTTGTACTTGGCAACGTCTCTTTTAAATATCGTCTTCCTGAGTGGAGTTCCATTTTTACAGCTGAGCTGCATGCATTATACCAAGCCACACAATACGTCCGGCGACACTCGCTCAGTAAGACTGTCATTTGCTCGGACTCTATGAGCGCTTTGTTGAGCCTTCGCATGCTATATCCGGCCCATCCCCTGGTACAAAGCATCCGCAATTGCCTTACTTCTCTTTCAACGAGCGGAACTACGGTAACGTTTCTGTGGGTCCCTGGCCATGCGGGAGTGTTGGGGAATGAGGCTGCGGATACGGCTGCCAAGGAAGCAGTTCTCCTTCCTCGGCTATCTACCTTTTCCACCAGCTCTGATGACCTTCGCGCTGGTATCTCCCAGCGTATTATCTCCCGTTGGTATCTACATTGGTCATCCCTGTCAGGGAACAAATTGCGAGCCATTAAACCTGTGCCTGATCTCTGGTCAACGTCATCTCGACCCTCCCGCCGAGAGGAGATTGTTCTGGCCCGGCTTCGTATTGGCCACTGCCGTTTTAGCCACCAGCATTTATTACGTGGTGGTCCTGCTCCCTTATGTGAGCACTGTGATGCACCTTTTACTGTGAACCATCTTTTAGTGCAATGTCCATTTTTTAACCGTCTCCGTCATGATCTGTGTTTCCCATTTGAATTGGCTGACATTTTAGCTGATGACCCGCAATCGGTTAACAGAGTTTTACTTTTTATACATCGTGCAAATATGGCGAAAGCCATTTAATTTCTAACCCCGGTTCTTTTTTACTATGGGCAGTGTTGGGCGCTAATGACCACAGCAGTTGTGCGCCCTAAAACCACAAAAAAAAAGAAAAAACAAAAAAAAAAACATCCTTGGAGAACCTTATCACATTCAAGAGGCTACGTGCACGAGCACGTCTTTTAATTCAGCGTCGTAAGCAGGAGTGTTGGGAACGGTATGTGTCCACTATCGGTACAGGTACCTCTCCATCGCAGGTCTGGGAAAATATTAGACGCCTCCATGGATACCAGTGCCACGCATGCCAGGGATTTCTATGAATGGAGTAGTTTGTACGGACCCAGATGCAACTGTTGAACATCTAGCTGAGCACTATGCTCGTAGTTCCGCATCTGTGACTTATACGCCATCTTTCCGTACCGTGAAAGAGCGGAAAGAGCAGAAGCGACTGTCCTTTTCAACACGTCGAATGGAATCCTACAATGCTCCTTTCAGTGAATGGGAATTCCTCGGTGCCCTTGTACATAGTCCCGATACCAGTCTTGGGCCAGATCGCATTCATAACCAGATGCTGAAACACCTATCAGCGCAGTCTACGCTAAACATCTTATCTGTGTTCAATCGCATCTTGAACGATGGTGTCTTCCCGCCAGTGCTTAAGCCGGGTAAAAACCCCTGCGATTTGGACAGCTACCGACCCATCAGCCTCACCAACGTTCTTTGCAAACTGCTGGAACGTATGGTGAGCCGGCGGCTGTGCTGGGTGCTAGAGTCTAGAGGCCTGATGGCTCCCTGTCAGGGCGGTTTCCGTAAAGGCCGCTCCGCTACAGACAACCTCGTTCACTTGGAGTCCCGTATTCATACAGCCTTTGCTCAACGTCAACATCTTGATGCGGTGTTTTTCGATTTGAGGAAGGCGTATGATACAACATGGAGACATCACATCCTTCAGACATTACATGAATGGGGTCTTCGAGGCCAGCTCCCTATTTTTATCCAAAACTTTTTAGCTGTCCGTACGTTTCGTGTCCAACTTGGTGCTTCTCGTAGCACCCCTCATGTGCAGGAAAATGGGGTTCCTCAGGTATCTGCTTTGAGTGTCCCCTTATTTTTAGTAGCCATAAACGGCTTAGCGACAGCAGTTGGGTCGTCAGTATCCCCCTCTCTCTATGCTGACGACTTCTGCATCTCTTTTAGCTCTTCCAGCACCCAAGTTGCTGAACGTAGGTTACAAGGAGCCATTCAGAAGGTACAGTCCTGGGCTCTAGCGCATGGCTTCCAGTTCTCTCCTGCAAATACCAGAGTTATGCATTTCTGTCGGCGTCGGACGGTTCATCCACAGCCCGAACTTTATCTTAACAACCACTTCTTAGAGGTTGTTGACACTCACAGGTTTTTAGGGCTCGTGTTTGACTCTCGACTGACATGGCTCCCCCACATTCGACAGCTGAAACAGAAGTGCTGGAGTCAACTGAATGTTCTCCGCCACCTGGGCCATACAAACTGGGGTGCCGATCGGTCCACACTGTTGCGGATATACCAAGCTTTGGTGCAGTCCTGTCTGGACTTTGGATGCCTTGCCTATGGCTCTGCATCCCCCTCGGCATTGCGCTTGCTGGACCCCATTCACCACTGTGGGGTTCGCATCGCGACAGGTGCCTTCCGCACCAGTCCTGTGGACAGTTTACTTGCAGAGGCCGGGGTCCCACCTGTGCGGATTCGCTGCCAGCAACTGCTCGCGGCCTATGCTGCTCATGTTCATAGCACGCCAGGCCACCCGAACCAACGTTTGCTTTTCTCCCGCACAGTCGTCCGTCCTCAACAACGGCGACTCCGTTCCCGTCACACGGTCGCCTTCCGTGTCCAGTCCCTTCTGTTGGAACTAGTCTTCCCTGTCCCATCTCCGCATCGGGCGCGTACGCGTATGCTTCCATGGTGTGTACCGAGGCCATGCTCTAGGCTGGACTCTGTTCCTCCAGAGGCACTCCGCCGTCAGTTCTTTGCTGTTGTTGCAGAGTACACTGGATACGACATCGTCTATACGGACGGTTTCTTTGGTTCGTGGTCGTGTTGGCTTTGCCTATGTCCATGGTGATCACGCCGAGCAGCGGTCTCTGCTGGATGGCTGCAGTGTGTACACTGCCGAGTTGGTGGCCATTCTCCGTGCTCTTGAGCATATGCGCTCCTGCTCAGGTAGGTCTTTCCTGCTCTGCAGTGACTCCCTGAGCAGTCTTCGCGCACTTGATCAATGTTACTCACGTTCCTCCTTGGTGCTGGCTATCCATGAGACACTTTTTGCTCTCGACCAGTCAGGACGCTCTGTGGTCTTCATTTGGTCTCCTGGTCACATCGGCATCCCGAACAACGAACGAGCCGATAAGCTAGCCAAACAGGCTGTCCATGCGTCCGTGTTAGACATTGGCCCTTCCGGCCTCAGATTACCAGTCTGTGTTGCGCCATAGAGTACGTGAGTTTTGGGCTGCACAGTGGCGTAGCCTGAGCCATCCCAACAAACTCAGGGCAATAAAGGAGACCACGGCTGTTTGGCACTCCTCCATGCGGGCCTCTCGCCGGGACTCGGTAGTCCTGTGCCGGGTCCACATCGGCCACACTTGGTTGACCCACGGCCATCTCCTCCGCGGTGAGGACCCGCCTCGTTGCCGTTGTGGCTGTCCCTTCACGGTGGCCCACATTTTGATGGACTGCCATCTTTTAGCCGCCCTGCGGCGGGATTTTAATTTTCCTGTAATTTTATCTGAAGTTTTAGTTAATGATGCCATTATGGCTGATTCTGTTTTAGGTTTTATTCGTAACAGCGGTTTTTACAACTCTATATGAAGCTTGTGTTGCCCCGTGGCTGACCCTTCCTATTTTATTTTCATGGTCGGTCAACCACGAACTTTGTCTTTGTCATTTTATTTCCACACTTGTTTGCTGTTTCCGTGTGATTGTGTCCTTTCGTGTTGTCTCCTGCCTTGTTGTCCTTTATCGAATTTGTTTACATTTTATTGGTTGAGTGGAGTTTCCTCCCGTAGCAGTTTTAAGTCTGGGCGAACTTTTCAGTGTTTCCACACTTATCTCGCTCTTTGATGGAATGGGGGACTGATGACCTCCGCAGTTTTGTCCCCCTAAAACATCAAACCAACCAACAGATCTAAACGACAATTATAATGAAAATGCTTGAATTTAATAGTTTCTCTATTACAGCATAATTTCATTCATGGTGGAAAATATGGAAACGATAAATATCAGTTCCTGGATTACCCTCGCATTTTCATAGTTTATGTATGATACTTGTACATAAGTCATCAAAAGACTCACCAATAAGTTTATTTATTATGTAATGAAGTTTATCTGAATTTTGTACTATTTTAAGTGGGAAGCATAACTACAACTAGCAACTTTATAGGAAGTAGACATTTTGGATGTAATTACATTCATCAAAATTGATGTTTGTATGCCTTAACTGGCATTAAGAAATGAAACATTTCACAAGTTCCATATTTTTTGTACTTTTTGATGTTTCTCACAATGATATTCAAAAATTTATTCACATTCTCAAGTGCAAATATAACATATAGAAGTATTTTCGTGGCATTTGCACACTCCCCAGAGTGTGGTTCAGAGTGCAGCAACCAAAAATGATGGCTGTGTTACTGTGTTACTGTGAAGCTCAAAGCTCACCTGTGTGATTGTTGAGTGCTCTATTCTGAAGAAGGCCAATGTCCGATAGATTAACTGTTGTATGTGTGTGTCTTTATGTGGCTGTCGTAGCTGGTCATGTAAATCTTTGCAGTGAGTTGCAAGATAGAAAACTATTATATTTTTGATGGCCAAAGAAAAGACAGGAAAAGTTCAGAACAGAGAAACATATTAAGTAAAGACACTGATTTGGTTTACAATAGGTAAATATCCTCCGACAGGTATCAATTATGGGATCAATTTTAAGTCACATTTTCTTATTTTTTAAATAATATTGTTTACATTATGAGCCCAAATGAAGGATTAAATCCTTGCTAATATGTTGTGATATTCAGTACAGTCTGCAGTATTCGTCCTGTTATTGCACAATGTCGAATGAAGGTCTGCTCCATAATGAGTTCAATAGTTTTGCACAGAAAAAAGAAAAATTACCAACCCAAATGGATACCTCAAAATACTTATTATATCACGCGTTACAGAGGGCAACACAAGGAATTATTCAATTGTATTATGAATTTTTTAGGATAGCACAGTGATAAAAACATCACAGCCCTGTGTGACAGAGATAACGGCAATACACATATCCCAAGCACACAACTGCCATAAATGGGCTAAATGTAACAAGACCTTTTTTATGGGAGAGAGAGAGAGAGAGAGACCTATACAATGTTGACACTCCAAACGCAACTATGCACATTGCACTATTACATGAATACAAAAGAATGTAGTCCATCAAATCGGACAGTAAAATAACTTACGATGACTGAAGGAGAGAGACATGAATGTAGACAGTCAATGATATAAAATGAATATCTGAAGAATAGAATTTTATTTACACTGGACATAAATCGGGACTGCTTACAGAGTTGTCAAAAAAAATTCGAAGGGTATTGATGGCAATTCAAGATTATTATTTTTAATCACTGACTTTCTAAAACAAATTACTTGGTGAGATAAACAAATATAAAAAATAGAAAACGGATGACTTACCCAAAGGGACCGGCTCGTCGATAGACACAAAAATAGAAATCACACTCAAACACACATACAAGCTTTCGCCACCACTGGCAGCCTCTTCAGGAAAAAGAGGAAAAAACTGGAGGAGAAAGGGAAAGATATGGGGTTTAAGGGTTTTACTTGGTGAAATATGCGTGGACTATATCACCATCCCATACCTGTCAATCTTCAAAATGTAAAAATCAGGTGATCCAGTTTAAAAAATCGGGAGATTCTTCAACACTTGCATTAATGCAAATGTTGATTACAGCCTTATTTTTAGTCGGTCCAGATGAAGTGATTGATTTTTTTATTAAAACGAAAAGTCACAGCTGTATTTTTGCATATACTGCTACCTGGAAACATTTTATGGAGTTCAAGTGACCCACATAATCTTTGCATTTAATTGGAAAACCATACTATAAAATAAACAATGTAAGCAAGCACTCTGCATGCATCACATGATCACTTCACTTCTCTCAGCATTTTCAGTCTTTTATTGTTACTCACACACTTTTCATTTTCTCTGCACGTCTTCCAGTACATCGCTTTTTCCACCAAGTGATAGCGCACTGATAAAGAGTACAAAATACAAATAATGTTCCAAAAACAGCCTAAAAAGGGATTATTAAAGGAAACACGTACCACGAAATTGAAATCCCATAATCAAGTAAAACAGCTTTATGCTTCATTGGGCCCAGTTCTTATGGGACCACCCTCGCAGTTGTTGCCTTCGTTTGAGTTTCATAAATGGTCACAACTTGGAAGTGTAACGTACTTTTCGATTAACTCTGACTAAAGCCAAAATGACAGCACCTAGTGTTCGCTAGTGCTCCACACTACCCTACGCCAGTACCTGATTCCGCGGTCGCACTGGTGCTCGCGGGCTGTGGGGCTGCTTCCGCAGGCTCGGCCGCCCCCAGCCTGCCGCCACCGTTGTCGGGAGCGGCCGCTTTGGGCTCTTCGGCCTTCTCCTCACTGGCCCGTTTCTCTCGGTCAACGTTTAAGTCTTCGTCAGCAGGCGTCGTCCCCTCGTCACTGGTCTCGCCGTTCACAACTGGCTGCTTTGGTGGCGGCTTACAGAACAAATTAAAAGTTTGCATTAAATGCTAATCTCTTTAACACACAAAATTGAACATGAAAACTCAGTTCTGTCTATGATAGGCTTCAATCTTTTAACCTAATCATATTACAAAGCTTATTGTTCAAGAACTCTTAACTACAGTGATTCAATTAATTTCACAATTCTAGGCCTCTGACAGCCCAGTCTTCCAAAAAAGTGAGAAAGGTGACAATTTTTTTAAAAAGTCACTAAAGGTGACCGCCATATACAGGATAAAGGTGACAAAAGGTTACTTAAAAGTCTAATGCTGCTTTAGATATACAGTAGCAGTGTACTGATTCTGTGGCATAGCACTAGAAAAAAATCGCACTGACGTGTTTTACGGCCCACTTTGGATTTACTTGCAGTTTTATGATTTTTGCAAACATTTATGACAAAAATAATTCAAATAATAAAAATTATGGGCAATACGATTAGGACTCCACTATTTGGATAATATATATGCACCCAACACAAAATATTCTTTCTGGCCATATTTTAACAAACGGCCAAAATTATTCGACTCGAGTCTTCAGTGCATCAGTGTCGTTCAATGGTGTGACTACCATCCACAAAACAAGTGCCGCAGCCGCTGTATTATACAGTGTCTTCACTGTTTCTTCGGCTGTTAAGTGTTCATACCTTAACCTAAAGTGCGCCAAAACATGGAATTTGTTGCAATCTATACACTTCTCTTCCGTTTCATTAAGGAACGACCGTTGCCACTGGGATCTAGCACTCCATTTATATATGAAACTACCAGTATCTGCACGTTTTTTTAGAATATTCATTATCACAGTATCCTCCCCATTGTTGCGCAAATGCTTCAGACGACCAAAGTTCAATTCGTTGTTACGTATTTCATGGCATATTCACAAAACAGAACAAATGCACATCTTAGGGGAGCAGTCTTACATCTGCACAACTCTAAATATTGCAGAAGATAGCTCTATTTAATTAACCCTGGAAACCCTTTTAGGAGCCAAGGCGGAAAACAGAGGTATTGGCAGGTTTGGAACTACCGACCACATGCATCACAACGTAACGCACTACCCACTACACCACGGCGAACAACTACAGCATTGGCCCTTAATCCTCGTTCTATTCGTAGCAGTTGCTAACAGCTAAAATGACATTTTGAGACCCTGGATTATAATTTATCGTACTATGAACGATGTACTTTTGTTAATCCTTGAATGTGGCACTGCTTTGCAGTGACAACGTGTAAGTTACAATAAGCAAATCATAAAATATAAGAAGCAAGACAGCGTATGCCAGAGAGTTCTGGGCGAGGAATGTCACGTGACATTTTCTAACGTCTGGTATCGCCGTTATTTTTTCAGATATCTCTGTAACCAGGGTGGCCACTCTACTGGCTTTTTCAGGACTTATCCAGAATTGGAATTATTTGAAAGGGCCTTTGCCATAGATGAGCACAAAACAAAAATCGTGTGTATGCAGCTCTTGAAAGTGGTTAAAGGAAACAGAAGTTTTCACTTGTAAATGGGTATTAAGGCAACGATCCACCAAGAGAGGTCCACATCTAGCGCGAGAGTCACCTAGCGATAGAACAGGTGGAACTACAAGGTCAATGAGGTGAGGTTTGGTTACCATTGGCCTACGACGATAGTCTTCTTTCTGCTGTGATTCGCTAGCACATAATCACGTGCTCTACAACAAATGTGCCGTATTTGGTGGATTTTTTTATTCACACTTAAATATTACAAAAGCTGGCAGCCTAAATGTAACGGCGCTTGAAAGACATTTGCAAAACGCGTATTTTAAGGTAAGGTATGTAGTAATTAAGTACTGAGAAATGATGCCTACGTATATGAAACGTTTACCAAAGTAACCATTAATGCACAGTCTGTGGTTGACTCACACCCCATGCCTCGGACGGACGAACTCCTTGCTTTACTTTCTGGTTCCCATTCTTTTTCTCACATCGATTTAGCGGAAGCCTATCTTCAGTTCCCTTTGGACGACGACACTAAACGTCTGTTGGTTGTCAACACTCCCTTTGGGTTATACCAATATCAGCGACTCCCTTTCGGGGTCGCTAATACCCCGGCTATTTTTCAGCGCTACTTAGAGCAGCTTCTTCGTCCGGTTCCGGGCTGTGTTAAGTACTTAGATGATATTGTTGTGACTGGTGCCTCCCCACACGAGCATTTACAAAACCTGCGGGCACTTTTCTCTGTCCTACAAGCAGCTGGTCTCCGCTGCAACCTGGCAAAGTCCCGTTTTTTCCAACCTTCTATTCCTTATTTGGGGTTTGAGGTGTCTTCAGCGGGCGTCCGCCCGTTGCCAGATCGCGTGGCCACGGTGCAGTCCCTGCCGCGTCCCACATCTATGAAGGATGTACAGGTCTTCTTGGGCAACATTGCCTATTACCACCGTTTTTTACCGGGGGCTGCCTCGGTAGCGCATCCTTTACATTGTCTGCTTCACAAGGGTGTTCCCTTTGCCTGGTCGCCTAAGTGTGAACGTGCGTTTTGCACGTTAAAGCGCTTACTGGTTTCTGCACCTTGTTTGACGGCGTATGTTCCCGGGCAACATTTGGTTCTGGCCACTGACGCGTCCCAACATGGCATTGGAGCGGTTTTAGCCCATTAGTATCCCGATGGGTCGGAACGCCCCATTGCGTACGCCTCTAAGACGTTGACGGCACCTCTGTAACGGTACTCTCAAATTGAAAAGGAGGCATTAGCAAGGTGGCCACAAAATCTTCATTTTCAAATTCAAGGTGTTTTCCAGGTTTTCCAGGTTAAAAATAATTATTTTTCAGGTTTTCACGAAACTTAATTTTGCTCAAAGGGTTTAGCAAACAACTACGCTGGAAAAAGCTAGATACATATTTTTAAAACACATGTCATCCAAGTTGAACCATGTGACGTTGTAATATACACCAAGCAGTGACGAATCCAGGATATGTGTTGGGGAGGTGGGGAGGGGGCCAGAGCTCATAAAAATTGTGGCATTGTACCTCAAACTGATGGAATAAGAACCAGCTCTCATTATGAGGTTTTCCTTACGGTTTTGGAAGATATGCAGCCCGATAGACCCCATCCCCCCCCCACCCCAGATTCGACATTGATACAATGTAAAGTACAGGGCGTACATTTTAAGTTAAACCAGAACTATAAAAAAGAAACAGTATATATTCAATAACGGTTTTCACCATTATGAACGGACAGCAGAGGCTTAGGAAATGATACTAAACTTGAATTGTCTCCACAGTTTGGGAGCAGTGTGGTGTCTAGTGTAAAATTATAAATGGAAACTCCCTTTTTTTTTATTGCAGATTCAGATTCTACAAGCCAAATCGTGTATAGTTTGGTTGAAATTTTTTTCCCCCAAACATATTGCATTGCACTGTAATGAGTTATTTGCCATACTGCTGAAGAAATGTACCAGTCCCCCAGGGGGCCCACAGCTCTTTTGTGGGTACGTGTGTGGCGCGCACGGGGCCCCGAGCCGAAGCGACCTTTCTTCCGTCCCAGGCCGCTTCCCTCTTCCCCCCGGTTTGTGCCTTCGCCCGGAGACGGGCGTTTTTTTCGTTAGTCCAAGGTTTCTTTTTCGCTTCCTCTGTCTTCTCTTCTTGGTCCTCTTCGTTTCCTGTTCTTCAGCCTTTCCCTCTTTTTCCTTTCTCCTTGTTCTCGACTCACCCTTTAATCTCCGCCTCGGCGTTTGAGATTCTTCCTCCTCCTTCATCCCTTTGTCTCCTTCCTCCTTTCTTTCCTCCCTGTGCATGTCTGAAGGTCGACCCACGCTCTGCGTAGCCGGTGACGGGGTAAGGCGTAACTCCCCACCCCGGGTAGACATGTAGGGCACTTACGTACCCCCCCTGGTAAAGGCCTACCCAGGAAGGGGTGATTACCCGAGCTGATACCTTCCGAACATGCCGATTGGTCCCTCCGTCCGTTCTCGGGAGGTGTGACCTGAGATGCGAACAGTCACTTAAGGCGGGTGCGCCCTCAGTGAGGGCTCCCACAAGGAAGGAGCACGCCATCGGAGACGCCGGTAATCATGGGGGACACCTCTGCTATGAAACCTTCCACATCATCTATAACCCTGACCCATAAGCGGAAACATGATTCTCAGCCACAGAAAGCATTGCCAAACATTCCAAAGTTCCTGGTGGTATCACGTACCGACGATAAGGATTTTTCTTCAGTCAATCCGTTTATCATTCAGAAGGGTGTCGATGCGATCGCAGGTCCCTTGAAGACCTGCTCCAGGCAGCGCAACGGGACCTTGTTACTCGAAATAGAGAATGCATTCCAGGTGCAGAAGTTACTTCAAGCCACACTTCTACATACTTTCCCTGTGAAAGTGGAGGCTCACCGCACCCTCAACTCTTCGCGGGGGGTAGAGTTCTCTAGATCGCTGGATGGGTTATCAGATGAGGAGATATTGAACTATGTCAGATCAGGGAGTCACAGCTGTTCATCGCGTGATGAAAAAGGTCAGCAATGACCTCGTGCCAACCCGTACTGTCTTCTTAACTTTTGACAGGGTTGACCTACCATCTAAAGTGAAAGCAGGCTACGAAGTCATTTCCGTTCGCCCGTACATACCAAATCCTACACGCTGCTTCCATTGCCAAAGGTACAACCATACAAGTAAATCTTGTCCAAATTCAGCCAAGTGCGCCACCTGTGGCAGAGACGCTCATGAGGGTGACTGTCTACCTCCATCCCCTCTCTGCATTAATTGCGTGGGTGACCATGCTGCTTCTTCACGGGACTGCCCCGTTTATAAAGAAGAGCGGGTCATCCACGAGATTTGCGTGAAGGAAAAGGTCTCCACCTATGCCGCTCGGAAATTATTAGCTAGTAGGAAGCCCGCTATACTCCCATCAGATACCTTCACCCAGGTCCTCGCCTCCCCTCGACCAACTAAGGAGGTAGGCTTCCAGACTTGCGATCTAACGTTCTGTGACACTGTCGTCATGTCGGCTAGCCCGAAAATTGCTTGTTCCACTTCTCCAATCCCTTCTGCCCGTTCAACAGCGAGTTCGTCGACCAGTTCACACACATCCCGGGCACCCAAATCTGCTGCCCGGAGTTCAAAAAAAGAACCACTCCGTGAAGATTTTCTCAAGACTCAGACTTCTCAATCGTCAACCGCATCTTCCACCCGTCATACTTCTAAGAAGGCTTCCAGAAAAAACAGACCTCCCCTTCCCCGCTGAGGCGTGACTATTCGGTCACGCCATCTAACAGTTGCCGGCCTCGGCCGTCTTCTGTTTCACCGGGACGCTCCGTCTGCCGGGCACCCGGCCATTTACCGGCGGTGGAAGCTGCCCCTCCTGATCAACTCCGGGAGGTGGCAGACGCGTCGATCGAACCAATGGAACATGACCATTTGCCACTAGATGGCGATAGCAGTGCTCCCTCGAAGTCCGGTCCTCAGCGGCCATCGAGGTGACCCCATCTGCTTGTTCCTTTTTATCTTCTTTTCTTCTCTCATTTTTTATCATGGCGCTCCTTCAACCGAATATTCGCGGCATTCGTTCCAATCGGGAGGAATTAAAACTACTCCTTCGATTGCACTGCCCGCTTCTCGTCTGCCTCCAAGAAGCTAAGTTGCGCCCAAGTTATCGTGCAGACTTTTCACACTACACCTCTGTGCGGTTCGACCTGCCACCCGTGGAAGGTATCCCAGCCCATGGATGGGTTTTAAAGCTCCTTCGAGACGATATCTATTACCATCCCATTTCATTGCATACTCACCTACAGGCAGTTGCCGTCCGCATCACCCTATCCGCATTTACTTTTCCCTCTGTAATATTTATTCGCCATCGTCATCTGCCCTTACTAGGGCAGATGTGCTACACCTTGTTGATCAGCTCCCTTCACCTTTCGTGTTGATAGGCGACTTTAATGCCCACCACCCCTATGGGGCTCTCCGGCACCTTGTCAGAGAGGCTCCCTTTTGGTGGACCTTCTCCAACACCTCGATCTTGTCTGCCTCAACACCGGTGCACCGACCTTCTTTTCAGACACAACACACACTTATTCCCATATAGACCACGCAATATGAGCTCCTCAGCTTGCCGGTCGGTTTGAGTGGTATGCACTTTCTGACACGTACTCGAGTGACCATTTCCCTTGTATCATCCACTTTGTGCATCATTCCCCATCTCCCCGTCCCACCAGTTGGAACATTTCTAAAGACGACTGGGGGCTTTATTCTTCCATCGCTGTTTTTCACGATCGGAATTTTCCCAACTGTGACAGTCAGGTCGACTACCTCACAGAGGTTATTCTCACAGCTGCCGAACGTTCCATACCTCGTACTTCCTCTTCTCCACGTCGCCTGCCGCGACGCGCTTAGAGCCCGGCGCCACCCAGCTTTGCAGAATTGCATACATTATAAACGTATGAGAGCGCAATGTCGTCGTATCATAAACGACTGCAAGAAAGCTTGCTGGACTGCTTTTACTAGTTCTTTTAACCGTTTTACACCCTCCACGTTTGTTCGGCGTGGCCTACACTGTTTATCCGGCATCAAGGTCCACTCCCCGATTCCTGGCCTGACCGTGGAGAACGCAGTCCTCGTGGACCCCGCTGATGTTTCCAACGCATTGGGCCGTTTCTTTGCGGAGGTTTCGAGCTCTGCCCATTATCACCCTGCCTTTCTCCCTCGAAAACTGGTACAGGAGGAACGGCCGATTTCTTTCCACTCTTTTAATCGTGAAAATTTTAACGTCGCATTCACCATGCAGGAGCTAGACGATACTCTCGCCCTATCCCGATCCCCCTCAGGGGCTCAGCATAATTTTGCTGAGTACGGGTTTGGTGAACCCGGGGTCCTGAGCTGTGGGCTGTGTCGCGCCAACAGTCCGCTACACCGTAAGCTCTGTGCGTGCTTCAACGACCATCGTTCGGCGTGACGGTGGAACGTTGTACGTTTCAGAGCCCGGGGATCTTGGCTTAATCGCCCGGTTCGCGAGGACGGTACAAACCTCTATAAAAAAACCTCAATCTCAAGGTGTGCTACGTGCCGAGGAGATGCATGGCTGTTGAGGTTGAACAGCCGCTAATGAGCAACCTCTGAGGAACCTGCCGCACCTCAGTTGTATAAGGCTTACCCAGGCAAGTGGGGCTCTGTCTGGGTGGACCTTTACTTCCCTAGCTGCTCGTGGGACGAACATGAAACGAGCAAATAAAAGCGTGGCCGGCCGCGAAAACGGCGTCTCAAAGCGTGTTAGAAGTACTTTCAATGCCTCACAATATGACCCCCAATCGTTCCCATCCCTAGCTACCCCATGGGAGGAACGACGGGCGAAAGACAGGGTTGAGTCCTACTCCCCTAAATTTCTTGTCTGTGCCAGGACTGATGGGGAAACTTTTAGCAATACGAAGCCACTCTTATTTGTGGATAACCTAGAAGACAAGTATGGCGAAGTCTTAGGTCTGTCTAAAATGAGAAGTGGTGCAGTCCTCATTGAAGCGGCATCCCCAGCACAGTCACGGGCACTTCTAGCCTGTGATAAGATGGGAGATGTTCCTGTTACTTTCACTCCTCACAAGAGTTTAAACATGGTTCAGGGGATTGTTTTCCACCGTGATCTCCTCCTGCAGTCAGATGATGAGCTCCGCGCCAACCTTGAACGCCGGGGTGTCCACTTCGTCAGGCGCATCTATAGGGGACCTAAGGACAACAAGGTAGCCACCGGTGCCTTCATCCTGGCCATTGAGGGCGATTCTTTGCCCGAAAAGGTCAAGATTATGGTATACCGGTGCGATGTAAAACCTTATATTCCTCCTCCGATGCGGTGCTTCATATGCTGGAAATTTGGGCACATGTCCTCCAGGTGCAATTCCAGCTCCACCTGTAGAGAATGCGGGCGTCCATCCCATCCGGACGCTCGTTGTGCTCCTCCTCCTATTTGTGTGAACTGCGGACAGCACCATCCCCCTTGCTCGCCAAACTGCACGGTGCTCCATAAGGAAAGAAAAATTATGGAGTACAAGACCATGGATAAACTGTCGTACAATGAGGCCAAAAATAAGTTCGAGCGACTGCACCCTGTATCACTGTAGACGTCATTTGCGACTGTCACGTCGTCGCCTTTTCCCTCGGTGTCGGCGGTCCCCATGTCCTTAACAACTTCTGTGGGCCCTCAGGGCCGTAAAGCTCCATCAGCCCCCTTGATGGTTGGGGGTTCTCCACCATGTGCTGCCCCCAATACACCTCCTGGGGGAGCACATCCCCCAACGGGGACGACAGTCTCCGTTACTCAGCCGGAGAAGCAACACCTTCCTCCAGCTCCTCTCGCTCGGAAGGGGTCCCTAGGGACGCTCCCTTCCGAGGCCTCTCGGAGTACCACGGAGGGTCCCAGCCAACGGCTGTCGGACTCGTACACCCCTGGTCAAAGGGCTCTACACTCTACCTCGAGCCCTGCCACAATCTCTGAGAAGCCCTCTCAGTCCGTAAAACCAAAAGGACAGCGAGAGGATAAGAAAAAGAAACCAAAGAAAAATGATCCTTCTGTGGCTCTAAAGCCATGCCATCACACATCATCTGCTGCTGACGACGAGTTGGAGATCCTTGCGTCGCCCAAGGATCTCGCCATTCTCAACTCGCCAGAACCTATGGTTCTTGACCCAGCAGATTCTGAGCAGTTGGCAGCGGATACTCCTGTGGAATAAGCTGCCTTGCTTTCAGACTATGGCTCATCAGCTCGGTGCAAATTGCATCCTCCAATGGAATTGTGGCGGTCTTTTCCACCATATTGCTGAGCTGCGACAATTACTTTGCCACTATGCAGCATTTTGCGTTGTTCCCAGGAGACATGGATTACTGCCCAGCGGACCCCTACCCTTTGCGGCTATTTTGGTTATTTTAAAAACCGTGTGGACTATGACAGGGTCTCTGGAGGTGTTTGCGTCTATGTCCTTGCTACTGTCCCCAGTGCTCCCGTGGCTCTTCACACTAGCCTAGAGGCAGTGGCTGTCAGGATCAGAGTGCTACAAGACATCACGGTCTGCTCTCTTTACCTGCCCCCAGATGAGGCAGTTTCTTCCACTGACCTCGCTGCCTTGGTCGCCCAACTTTTCCCACCCTTCCTTCTTTTGGGGGACTTCAATGCCCACCACCCACTCCACTACCAGCAGACACGGATATGGCGGTTCAACTGATCACTACTGCCATAGTTTCTGCTGCGGAGGCTAATGTTCTGACTACTGCTGGTTCCCCTCGGCGCAAGTCTGTGCCCTGGTGGACGTTGGAAATTGCTGAGGCCATCAGAGACCGTCGAAGAGCGCTGCAACGCCACCTGCGCCGTCCTTACATTAGAAAATTTAATTGCCTTTAAAGGACTACGAGGCCGAGCCCGACAACTCATTCGACAAAGTAAGCAGGACTGTTGGGAGAGGTACGTCGCCTCCATCGGTTCTCGCGCCTCCCCGTCCTGCGTCTGGTCTCAAGTACGACGTCTTTTCGGGTATCGGCCACCGGCAGGAGTCCCATCTCTGATTATCGAGGGCACCCTTTATAGTGACCCTTCTATAATAGCTGAGTGCTTGGCAGACCATTATGCACGATGCTCTGCGACGGTGAACTATAATGCGTCCTTCCGTTTCCTCAAGCAGAGGGTAGAGCGGACTCGGTTATCTTTCGCTACACGTCGCTGGGAACCATACAATGATCCGTTTACAGAGTGGGAGTTCCAAACGGCTCTCAATGCATGCCCTGACACTACCCCAGGGCCAGACCGCATACACAGCCAGTTCATTCGTCACCTGTCGGCGGAATTCCAAACCAAACTGCTGTCCCTGTTTAATAGTGTCTGGGCAGGGGGTGTTTTTCCATCACAGTGGAGGGATAGTATCATTGTTCCTGTGCTGAAACCAGGTGGAGATCCGCTGGCAGTTAATAGTTACCGTCCCATCAGCTTAACAAATGTGCTGTGTAAGCTACTTGAACGCATGGTGAGTCGCCAGCTTCTGTGGGTACTCGAAGATAGATGTCTCCTGGCCCCGCAACAGGGGGGTTTCCGTCAGGGTCGCTCCAGTATTGACAATCTAGTGTCACTGGAGTCTGCCATTCGAACGGCCTTCTCTAAGCGTGAGCACTTAGTTGCGGTCTTTTTTGACCTCCGGAAGGCATATGACTCTACCTGGTGCCACCACATTCTTGCGACATTATATGACTGGGGCTTACGGGGTTCACTCCCCATTTTTATCCAGAATTTTCTTTCACTCCGCACATTCAGGGTTAGAGTTGGTACCGCCCTCAGCTCCTCCAGAGTCCAAGAGAACGGTGTCCCACAAGGCTCCGTTCTCAGTGTACCACTCTTGCGATTAACGGTCTAGCAGCGGCTGTTGGGTCAACAGTTAGCTGTTCCTCATTTGCCGATGACTTTTGCATATATTACAGCCCTTCTAGCATTGTTGTCGCCGAACGGCTTCTGCAGGGAGCCATTCACAAGGCACAGACATGGGCCTCAGCCCATGTCTTCACCTTCTCCTCTCCCAAAACCCGGGTCGTACACTTCTGTCGTCGTCGGGCTGTTCACCCCGATCCAGAACTTTATCTAGCTGACGAACAGCTTCGTGTCGAAGAACCACACCGGTTTCTCGGCATGCTGTTTGACAACCGACTGACTTGGGGGCCGCACCTTCATCAGTTGAAGCAGAAGTGCTGGAGGTCTTTAAGTATCTTGCATTGTCTCAGCCACATTACTTGGGGAGCTAGCCGTCAAACTCTCCTTCACCTCTACAAGGCTCTAATCCAGTCACGCCTGGATTATGGAAGCCAGGTGTATGATTCTGCAGCACCTTCCGCTTTATAGATCTTGGATCCGATCCTTCATGGTGGTGTACGTTTAGCAACAGGGGCTTTCCGTACTAGCCCTGTTCCAAGCCTCCTAGCCGAAGCTGGCATCCCTTTGTGGTACCGCCGGCAACAGTTTTTGGCTTCCTACGTTGCCCATGTTCACACTACACCGCAGCATCCAAATCACAGGCTTTTGTTTCTGAATACTGCCCTACCCTGTCCACAGCATCGACCCAGATCGGGTCATCCGATTGCAGTCCGCGTTCGTGGTCTCCTTTCCTCCCTCGAGGCCCTCCCTCTCCCTATCGCATTCTCCTGCCACTCCCATATCCCTCCTTGGTCCATCCCTCGCCTACAGCTCCACCTACCATTGTCCTGCGACCCAAAGGCGTCGGTTCCATCACACATACTTCGTCACCAGTTTCAGGACATACTTAGTGCGTTCGGTGATGCTGATGGCTCCCAGGTAGATGGCAGAGTGGGTTACGCCTACGTTCATGGCGACCAATGTGAACAACGCTCGCTGCCACATGGCCGCACAGTCTTTACGGCAGAGCTGGTCGCAGTACTTAGAGCCCTCGACCATCTCTGTACATGCCCCAGGAAGTCGTATGTCATATGCAGTGACTCCCTGAGCGGCTTACGAGCCCTTGACCAGTGTTTTCCCAAACACCACCTGGTGCGGTCCATCCAGGACACCGTTTCCAATCTCGGCAAGTCCGGCCGATCTGTGGCCTTCATCTGGACCCCAGGCCACATTGGCATTCAGGAGAATGAACGTGCTGATCAGCTTGCGAAGCAGGCAATCGACTGCCAGCGCCTGGAGATCGGTACCCCAGAAAGGGATATCCAATTGGGTCTACACTACAAAATCTCCATGGCCTGGGACCGTGAATGGTCAACATTGACAACGCCAAATAAGCTCCATACAGTTAAACAGTCAACTGCAGCTTGGAAGACCTCCTTCTTGCATTCTCGAAGAGACTCGGTTGTCCTGTGCCGCCTGCGTATAGGCCATACATGGCTAACACACGGCTACCTGATACGACGTGAGGACCCACCAGGCTGCCGTTGTGGCGCGCTGCTCACGGTGGTCCACATCTTGTCCGACTGTCCGCTTTTAGCTGCATTGCGGCAGTCTTTTTTACTTCCTTCTGCTCTGCTTTCGATTTTAACCGACGATGTCTTCATGGTTAAACGTGTTTTAGGTTTTATTCGCGCAGCTGGATTTTATCACATGATTTAATGGTGGCACCTGAAGCTCGATCTTTCAGGCGACTACCATTCAAACAGTTTTAATATGTCATTACTTTCGTCTCGCTAATCTTTTTTACTTTGTAGTTTTAGTACGTGCAGAATGGCTGGCTCATCCATTATTATCCTAGTGATCAGCCAGCCTCAATCTTCTGTTGAGCTGTTTTAACAACATTGCTCATTTGAGCGTCAACTTTTATGGTTTTTCCCTTTTTATGTTGCCAAGGCGCCTCTTGTCACTTCATCCTGTAAAATGGGCTATGAAGTGCTCGTCTTTCCAACGGATAACGATACTTAGTGCACTCCTCAATAGGAACGGGGGACTGATAACCCAGTCGTTTAGCCCCCTTTTAAAACCCCCAACAACAACAACAACAACAACAACCTGTCCCGATCTTCTGCTCCCCCCTCAGGGGCTCAGCATTAATTTGCTGAGTACGGGCTTGGCGAACCCGGGGTCCTGAGCTGTGGGCTGTGTCGCGTGGCTGTGTCGCGTCGCCACACGCAAAAATGGCGTCTCTAAGCGTGGTAAAAGGGACTACAATGCTGCAGATTATGATCCCCAAACGTTTCCTTCTCTGGCTACACCATGGGAGGAACGTCAGGCAAGACAGAAGGGTGAGGCTTAAGTATCTGGTCTGTAGCCGTACTGATGGGGAATCTTTAAAATCTATGAAACCGTTATTTTTTTGTCGAAAACCTTGAGGACAAGTATGGAGAGGTGGAAGGGATGTCAAAGATGCGGTCGGGATCAGTATTAATAACGACGTCATCCCCAGCTCAATCGCGGGCACTTCTTGCCTGTGACAAGCTGGGTGATGTTTCCGTTACCATTACGCCACACAAGACCTTAAATATGGTACAGGGAATCATCTTCCATAAAGACCTCTTGCTGCAGTCGGATGACGAATTGCGTGCCAACGTAGAACGGTGGGGAGTACATTTTGTTCGGCGAGGGGTCCGAAAGACAATAGGGGTCCGAAAGACAATTGGGTCGCCACCGGTGCCTTCAAAATGTTCAAATGTTTGTTAAGCTTATGGGACTTACAAACTACTTATGAACTACTTACGAACTAGGATGGCACAAATATCCATGCCCGAGGGGGGGATTCGAACCCCCGACCGCAGTGGCCGTGCTGACCGTGACTGGAGCGCCTCAGTCACCGCGGCCGGCACCGGTGCCTTCATCTTGGCTTTTGAGTGTGACTCATTGCCCGAGAAGGTCAAGGTGATGGTTTACCAGATCGACGTAAAGCCCTACGTTCCTCCCCCTATGCGCTGTTTTAAATGCTGGACGTTTGGCCATATGAGCTCCCAATGTGATGCCAACCCATCATGTCGGGAGTGTGGACGTGCAGTTCATCCGAACGTCCCTTGCACGCCGCCTCCAGTATGTGTCAACTGCGGCCAGAATCACTCCCCTTGCTCGCCTATGTGTACAGTTCTGCAGCAAGAGAGGAAAATAATGGAATACAAGACCAGATATCGACTGACTTATTCAGAGGCCAAACGGAAATATCAGAAGCTCCATCCTGTCCGCCTGGTAACTACCTATGCCGCGGCAGCCTCATCATCCTCGTCCACTGTGCCTGCTGTACCACCTGTTCCGTCAATGATAGCGCGCCCCCAGGCCCAATCAACTGACCCGGCCCCCCTACAAGCAGGGGGCACCTCATCTTCGGGGGCTCCCACTCTTTTCACAGTGGGAGCATCACCTGCTAAAACACTGGGGACTCCAGTCCCCACCTCTAAGCCGGGGAAGGAGAAACCTTCTCCGGCCCCTCTCGCTCGGAAGGGGTCCTTAGAGACAACCCCTTCTGCAGCTTCCCAGAGTGCTCCGGAGGATCCTGGCCACAGCCTTCAGGATCTCCAACCTGCTGGTCGAAGAGCTTCCTGCTCTTCCTCCGTCCCAGATGCCACTTCTGAGAAGCCCCCTCGGCCCTGCAAACCAAAGGGCCAGTGAGAGGACAAGAAGAAGAGAAATAAGAAGAAAGAATATTCAGTGGCTTCAAAGCCACAATCACCCACATCCTCTTCTTCGGAGGATGAAGTCGAGATCCTCGCATCAGCAGGTCACTCATTCGATCATTTCTGCTGCTGAGAAATCCGTACCCGTCTCCCTTGGATCACTCCACCGTAAGTCAGTGCCCTGGTGGACGCCAGAGATAGCTGAGGCCATCCGGGAACGTCGGCGAGCACTACAGCGCCACCGACGCCATCCTTGTGTCGAACATCTTGTTGCCTTCAAGCGTCTCCGTACACGGGCACGGCGATTCATCCAGCAAAGCAAGAGGGCCTCCTGAGAGCGTTATGTCGACTCCATTGGATCTCGAGCATTACCTTCACGGGTATGGTCGCAAGTTCGACGCCTCTTTGGCCACCGCCCACCAGTGGGAACTCCGTGCCTCAGCATTCAGGGTATAATTTGCACTGACCCTCTCACAATAGCTGAGCATTTGGCGCACCACTATGCTCGCACCTCAGCGACCGCTGCATATGATGTGGATTTCCGCGCCCTTAAAGAGTGCACAGAGCGAAAACAGATATCCTTTCGAACGCGACGCCAGGAAATCCACAACATCCCTTTCAGCGAATGGGAGTTCGAAAGCGCCCTTGACGCTTGCCCAGCCACGTCCCCTGGACCTGACCGCATTCATAGTCAGTTCCTCCGACATCTATCAGCGGACTCTAAACGCCAACTTCTCTCCTTGCTGAATCGTCTCTGGGTTGAGGGTGTCTTCCCGTCTCAATGGCGGGATAGCATCATCATCCCAGTGATGAAGCCCGGATCTGATCCACAGGTGGCTGATAGTTACCGCCCGATCAGCCTCACCAACATTCCGTGTAAACTCCTCGAACGGATGGTGAGTCGGAGGCTCATGTGGATCCTCGAGGACCGAGGACTCTTGGCGCCTCAACAGGGTGGGTTCCGTCAAGGCCGCTCCGCTATCGACAACCTCTTGTCGCTGGAGTCGGCCATTCGTACAGCATTTTCTCGCCGTGAACACCTGATTGCCGTCTTTTTTGACCTGCGGAAAGCGTATGACACCACCTGATGCTATCATATTCTGTCTACGCTGTACGATTGGGGCTTTCGGGGTCCACTTCCTACATTAAGAACTTCCTGGCGTTGCGTTCTTTTCGTGTTCGTGTTGGTTCTTGTTTCAGCTCACCTTATTGTCAAGAGAACGGAGTCCCACAAGGTTCCGTTCTTAGTGTTCCTTTATTCTTAATCGCCATAAACGGTCTTGCTGCGGCTGCGGGGTCATCGG
This sequence comes from Locusta migratoria, assembly GCA_026315105.1. Taxonomy (NCBI): domain Eukaryota; kingdom Metazoa; phylum Arthropoda; class Insecta; order Orthoptera; family Acrididae; genus Locusta; species Locusta migratoria. Next base: position 46,620,893 of record CM048754.1, on the reverse strand, counting down.
TTTCTACTTCCTTGTATGACGATGACTTCTGCATGTATTACAGCTCCTCCAGCATCGGCGTAGCTGAACGGCGGTTGCAGATCGCAATTCGGAAGGTACAGTCGTGGGCGTTTGCCCACGGCTTTCAATTTTCTGCATCCAAAACCCGTGTGATGTCGACGTCGGGCAGTACACCCGGAACCTGAACTTTACTTAGCTGGCGACCTGCTACAAGTCGAAGAGACACAGAGATTCTTAGGTATAGTGTTTGATGACCGTCTAACCTGGGTGCCACACCTACGCCAGTTAAAACAAAAGTGCTGGCGCCACTTCAACATCCTGCGCTGTCTTAGCCACACGGTCTTGGGAGCCTCATGCCCAACGCTCTTACAACTTTACAAGGCCCTCCTTCAGTCGCGCCTAGACTATGGCTGCATAGTCTACGGTTCGGCTGCGCCGTCTGCGCTGCAGGCAATAGACCCAATTTTACACTGTGGTGTTCGTTTGGCGACAGGGGCTTATTGCACAAGCCTTGTGACAAGCCTCCTAGTCGAAGCTGGAGTCCTCCCGCTGCGGTTCCGCAGGCAACACCTGCTGGCTTCTTATGTAGCCCATGTTCAGGCCTCGCCCCTTCATCCGAACCGCCGACTCGTTTTGCCAGACGCTGCGGTCCCTATTCCTCCACGACGGCCTAGGTCGGGTTACCCGATCTCAGTCCGTGCTCCTTCCCTTCTTTCGTCCCTCGCATCCTCTCCACTCCCTACCATGTTCCACTATACCTTTCGAAACCCTCCTTGGTCTATTCCTCGATTGCAGCTCCGTCTGGATCTGTCCTGTACGTCAAAGGACTCGGTTTCCGCTAGACATCTCCGCCACGAGTTTCTACAACTCCTAGACTCGTTCCATGCCGCAAAACCCGTTTACACAGATGGTTCCGTAGTAGATGGCCATGCTGGGTATGCATTTCTTCATGACGACCATGTGGAGCAGCATTCCCTGCCAGGTGAGAGTTCCATTTTCTCTGCCGAACTGGTCGCCATTCTAAGGGCTCTGCAACACCTCAAAGCGTGCCCCAGGAGGTCATTTGTCATCTGTTCTGACTCCCTGAGTGGCTTACAAGCGATCGACCAGTGTTTTTCTCGCCAGCCATTGGTAAGGTCGATCCAAGATACTGTCCACTCTCTACGCCGATCTGGCCGTTCTGTGGTCTTTGTATGGACCCCGGGCCACGTTGGCATCACAGGGAATGAACAAGTGGATCGCTTAGCCAAGCAGGCCACTATGGAGCCACCGCTAAATATTGGCGTCATGGAACCTGATATGAAACTGATGTCGCACCGGAAGGTGCGCGAGGCTTGGAGCGCCGAGTGGGCTATGGCGAATGCGCCAAACAAGCTTCGGGCAGTGAAGCCGTCCATAGCCCTGTGGAAGTCTTCACTGCGTCCGATCCGCCGAGAGGCGGTTGTCCTCTGCCACCTCCGTATTGGGCCCACGTGGTTGACCCATGGGTATCTCCTCTTGGTACAGTGGTATATCTGTCTTAACTTCTTTGCTTTCTACAGTATGTCTGCCTAGGTGTATCTGCGTCTGTGTAAATGTGTGGGTGTGTGTGTATTTGTTCACCTTCCTTTTCTTCCCCCAGGGTAAGTCTTTCCTCTCCTGGGATTGGAATGGTTCCTTACCCCCTCCCTTAAAACCCTCATCATTTCCTTTTCCCTCTCCTTCCCTTCTGGCTGAAGAAGCAACTGGGTTACGAAAGCTTGCGTGAGAGAGAGAGAGAGAGAGAGAGAGAGAGAGAGAGAGAGAGAGAGAGAGAGAGAGAGAGAGAGTTTTGGCTTGTAAGTTTGTAGTGGGAAACGAAAGTACAAGTTACACCGCTGAATGTGAGCTTCAGGTTGCCTAGTCACAGTAACGGACATGGAAAAGGGGAAATTTGACGCTGAAAAAAAAAGTCGACACTAGTGTGTGAGGACACAGTTAAAATGTTCAGAGTCATTGTGCATTTCAAGGGCTAAAATGTAAATATCCCCATGTTTGCTTGACTTCATAATTCGAAACAGGAACTGTGGTTTTGCTGTTACAACAGAAATGATTGTTGCAAGGCTGCAAAATAGCTCTGAGTTCCATGTACATCGTTTCATGGAAATAACCCCCAACGAATGTGAAACCAGTGAATCTGGTCGTAGTAAAATAGGTTATTTTAAAACCTAGCATTGGAACTTAACAGCAGCATTAGCTACACAAATAAGTCGTTCCACTATCTTAACCTCCCATCACTACTCGCGGTAGGTGTTATCGTTGCATGAAACCAATTTGGGCTTTGAGCTAGATAGTTCTCGGCTAGTATTGGTACTAGACTTAAATAAAACTGTGCCTACCACAATGTGTAGTAATAGTGGCTCATTATAAAAAGCAGGATTTTTAATTTTCTCGATATAAATGCGGAAGTTTTGAATGTGGGATGATTGTGTATGCCTCAATATAATATTTTCGTAATCTACCTTTCTAGACATTGGAATGAGATAAGCCATTTTATAGAAATTTACAAGTGTTGTATTTGTTAAAATGTCCACCACTAAAATTCAAAGCAAGGATTTAAGAAGGTAAACTACAGTACAGTCTGTTGAACAATGTCTTGCAGTGCTGCTTCTAGCTTTCCACTGTGGAATGTAAGCAAGAACTGACAACTGTATTCAACCATAGAGCTAACACCAGTAAGGGGCTGCTACAGAATATTATATAAAATCGCGTATCTAGATCGGTTGTGGCCGATTCGGAAAACAGCCATGCAGAGTCCATTGCAACAGTTGAGGACCTTATAATTCAGTTCTTTAAAATATGTTTAAATTTCTACTACAATATAGAACACTAGACACATTCACTACTCGTGCAATCATGTATGTTCTGCACTGTATTGATATGATGACAGGGTTATATTTCCAGAATGGTATTTGCACTCTGTAGTGGAGTGTGCACTGATACAAAACTTTCTGACAGATAAAACTGTGTGCCAGAGTCAGAATTCAAACCTTTTTGCCTTTCACAGGCAATCACTCAACTGATAAAGTTATCCCGGCATGCTTCACAGGCAAGGAAGTTACTTGTGGCAGTAAAACCATGAAGTGTAGCAAGATAGCTCAGTCGGTAGAGCAGTTGCCCACAAGGTAAAGGTCCCAGGTTCAAATTCCAGTTCCAGCACATAGTTTTAATCTGCCATGAAGTTTCAGGTTTATATATAGCAAATATGGTGATCTTCTGGCAGTCAAATTTTAAAATGCTGGGTAACTATTATCAGTTCAACCTTGTTGATGCATTTACTGTCCAAAAATGTTTGTATGCGCAAAAGTTGCTGTGGATTCTTAATGTAAAATTGTCACTATTTGTTGCAGTGGGGATATAAACATGCAAAGCAACTATTGTGATTTTATTTTTTAGGTGGCAACCACCATTTGAGAGAGCTGTACCAGAAGACTTGGTTGTAAGTGGAAAGAATATACTGCAGCACACAGCCCATTGCGATCGTGTTACAAAGTTTTTGAGTGTAAGAAAATGAATTAATGATTTAAATATTAAATGATTGTGAGTCTATTAAAGTCTTAAAATGCATGTGATTTTCACTCTTTCTACTCTATTTAAATAAACATTTCACATTTATTATTTTTACTTCAGACTGTCTTGGCTTCTGTTTTTCTCATCTGTTGTGCATTTGCAGTTATACATGTTATAAAGAATAATTAACCATCTTTTGCCTCTGTAAAAAAGGCTTGAGGCCACACACCTTTCACTTCTTTTAAAAGCATATTCAATATTCATTATTATATATTTATATTATCTGTTATATTTACACTTCTGCATTTGAATTATTATAACTATTATTATAACAATAGATTTAAGCCTAAGGAAGTTTTTTCTGAAGGCATTTGTGTGGAGTGTTGCTTTGTATTGTAGTGAAATATGGACGATAAACAGTGTGGACAGGAAGAAGATAGAAGCTTTTGAAATGTTGTGCTACAGAAGAATGCTGAAGATTAGCTACGCGATCCACCTACCTAATGAGGAGGTACTGTACAGAATTGGGGAGAAAAGGAATTTCTGCCATAACTTGACTAAAAGTAGGGATCGATTGGTAGGACACATTCTTGGACATAAAGGAATTGTGAATTTAGCGTTGGAGGGAAGTGTGGGGGGTGAAAACCGCAGAGGAAGACCAAGAGATGGATACAGTAAGCAGATTCAGACAGATGCAGATTGCCGTTCTTATGTGGAGTTGAAAAGGCTTGCTCAGGATAGGGTATTGTGGAGAGCTGCATCAAACCAGTCTCCGGACTGAAGAAAACAACAACATTGAAATCACTTTTAACTTACAAAAACATACATTGTGTTACATTAAGTATGTCGTACTAGTTGACATAAAAGTCCAACTCTCTCCTATCAGTTAACTGTCCAATGTTCTTTCAAACAATAATAAGAAAACCATAACACTATAAACACAGAAATTATTTTACAGTTACTTTTATATTCTGTGCTCTTTCATAGTTTCACTTAAGCTGCGCACCCTTTGCCACTTTGTTCCGCTGCAGGCCAAAACTCCCACTCGGATACGCCAGCCTATAAATTCTATTAATGATGGAAATTCTCCTCAGAGATGATAAATTATTTTTCAAACGAGATAGAATTTCATTAATCAGATTTAAGGGGTAAAGTGTTCTGGATAGATTGGGTTTGTGAATCTTCGGAAGTAGGTAGAAGGTTGGGGTGCGGGGTGTCGGTGGAGTCAGGTGAAAGGTTTTGTAGTGGCAGAGGGAGTGCGTCAGCTTTCAGATAATACCACATATAAAGTTTTTCAAGGCGATCCCATTCCTGATGTCCAGGCAGAGCTTCAAGGAATCCTCAAAACCTTAGGCCCCCTCCTGGAATCCAGAAATATGGAATCGATTTAAGATGCCTTGTCGACGGTACTTAACACTTCATGCGAGTAAAGGGCAAGCTGTGTTTTGCAAGAGCGATACTTTCTGAATCTGTGTTGACTACTGGTTAATAGGTCGTTCTCTTCGAGGTAGTTCATAATATTCGAACGAAGTATATGTTCCAAAATCCTACTGCAAATCGACGTCAATGAGATAGGCCTGTAATTTTGGGGATCATTCCTATTGCCTTTCTTGAATATTGGAGTAACTTGGGCAACTTTCCAGTCTTTGGGTACGAACTTTTGCTGAGTCATCAGTTGTAAATTATAGCTAAGTATGGAGCTATTGCATCAGCATACTCTGAGAGGAATCTAGTTAGTATACAATCTGGCCTGGAAGATTTATTTTTGTTTAGTGACTTAAGTTGTTTTACTACTCCAGGAACATCTACTTCAAAGTTTCGCATGCTGGTAGCTGTTCTTGGATTGAATACTGGAATGTTCACTCCGTCTTCTTTGGTGAAAGAATTTCGGAAAGCTGTGTTTAGTAATTCAGCCTTAGCAGTACTGTCATCGGTAGTATTACCATTGCTATCGGGTAGTGAAGGTATTGTTTGTGTTTTCCTGTAGTGTACTTCACTTATGACCAGAATTACTTTGGATTTTCTGCAAGATTACGAGACAGGATTTTGTTGTGGTAACCACTATAGGTTTCTCGCATTAAAGTCCGCACTAGGTTAAGAGTTTCAGTAAAAGATTGCCAGTCTTGTGGATTCTGTGTCTTTTTAAATTTTGCAAGCGTTTTTCTTTGTTTCTGCAATAGTGATCTGACCTGTTTTGTGTTCCACGGGGGTTTAAATCTCTCGATTGCTACTGATATTATGTCTTTGTAAGTTAGCCACAACTGATCTACACTCAAATTTTCAGTTTTGAAAGACTGGAGACTGGAAAGCGTGAAGCGAATTTTTATCTGCTTTATTGAATAGATATATTTTTTGTTTATTTTTGGTGCATTTCAGTCTCGCTACTACAACTCGATGTTCGCTAAGCCCTGTATCTGTTTTGATGCTCTTTACTAGCTCAGGATTATTTGTTGCTAGGAGATCAAGGGTATTTTCGCAACCACTTACTATTCTAGTGGGTTCATGAACTAACTGTTCGAAGTAGTTTTCAGAAAAAGCCTTCAGAACTAGTTCGGACGATGTTTTATATTTGCCGCTGGTTTTGAATACGTAATTATGCCAACATATTGAGGGTCAATTAGTCGCCAGCGATTATAACAGTATGCTTCAGATACCTATTTGAAATGTGATTCAAGCTTTCTTTGAACATTTCGGCAACCGCATCGTCTGAGTCAGGGGGCCGATAAAAAGATCCAATTATTTATTCCGGTTGTCAGGAATAACCTCTACCCAGACCAACTCGCAGGAAGTATGTCTCAATTTCGCTGCAGGGTAAACCGTTAGTAACAGCAATACACTCCACCCCCTATTGTATTTATTCTATCCTTTCTGAAGACCATTTGGCCCTTTGAAAAAATTTCGGCCGGACTTATCTCAGGCGTCAGCCAGCTTTCAGAACCTATAACGATTTGTACCTCAGTACTTTCTATCAGCGCTTGGAGCTCTGGAACTTTCCCAATACAGCTACGACAATTTACAACTGTTATACCAATGTTTTCTAGATTTGCTTTCTTCCTGTGTCTGATCTGCCTCCTTTGAGACTGAAACTCATTTTGTGTGTTCCCGAGGCCCTCTAACCTAAAATACCACCCAGTCCATGCCACACAGCCCCCGCTACCCGTGTAGCTTCCTGAGTATAGTGGACTCCTGACCTGTTTAGCGGAACCCGAAAACCCACCACCCTTTTACGCAAGTCGAGGAATCTGCAGCCCACACGGTCACAGAACCGTCTGAGCCTCCGATTCAGACCTTCCACTCGGCTCTGAACCAAAGGTCCGCAGTCAGTCCTGCTGACAATACTGCAGATGGTGAGCTCCGCTTTCATCTTGCAAGCAAGACTGGCAGTCTTTACCACTTCTGATAGCCGCTCGAAACCAGAGAGGATCTCTTCCGATCCAAAGCGACACACATCATTGGTCCCGACATGAGCCACCACCTGCAGCTGGCTGCACCCTGTGCTCTTCATGGCATCCAGAAGGACCCGTTCGACATCTGGAATGACTCCCCCCGGTATGCACACGGAGTGCACATTGGATTTCTTCCCCTCCCTAGCAGCCATTTTCCTAAGGGGCTCCATCACCCGCCTAATGTTGGAACTCCCAACTACCAACAAACCCACCCTCTGTGAGTGCCCGGATCTTGAAGGCAGTGGGGCGAGTACAGGGCAAGCGACACCATCTGTGTCAGGAACATCCTCTGACACCCAGCGCCTCGAATCTGTTGGCAAGACTAACCGGAGAGGCCTTCACTTCAGTCCCCCGGGAAGTCTTATGCCGCCTGACACGCGCTGAGGGGACCTCCCAATCCACCACGGATTGGGGGGCTACCACCTCGCGGGCAGTTAGCGGGCTGGCCACAGCTGCAGGCCGATCGGAGGGCACAACAGATGTACAGGGCATCTGCTGTACCCCCCGCGAGCGGCCCACAACAGCGGCGCCCAGCCACCGCAGTCTCAAGCGTTACCAGCGAAGCCGACGCCGCCTGAAGCTGCGAGTTAAGAGTCATCAACTCTGCCTCCATCCGTTCGCAGCAGTTACAGTTCCTAGCCATTCTAAAAACTTTGTTTTTTTCCAAGTAAGTACATCAGAGGACACAGAAGTTTGATAAACAGTGAGCTTCGAAAAATATGGATCTGACACTAAACTGTTTATTAACGGCGAATCTGAAAAGTATATACGCGAGCTAACAAATCAAAATAACAACTGAACTGTCAACTATACGCGATTCTTAGTAAATACACGCGAGCACACTAAGGATTTAAGAACTGTAAAAGAAAGCACACACGAAATGAAAATAAGTCGCTTCTATTAAGAAGCCGGTTATCTTACAATGTAGAGCAGCTGCTGGTCACGTGTGCACTGGCTGCCGGTCACTGAGCAACTGTAAAAGGCTAAAATCAGTTATCTTAAGGTTTATAGTAAATTTTGCCACAGTGTTTGTCAGAACGTATCTTCTGATTTTTTGAAGAATCTCACGAATTTTTTAAACTTGATATCCTGATTTTTAAGTTTTGAAGGTTGGCAGGTATGTTGTTAGATCCGGTTTACCATTTGGGTGTACACTTGGCTAAGGGTGCCTTCTAGACCACCCCTGTTGAATGTCCTTGCCGAAGTGGGTATTTTTCCTCTTCAGATTAGGTGCCATCAGCTTTTGGCGTCCTTCGTAATTGCCATTTGACAACTTCCTCCCACACATTGTTGTGGTCTTCAGTCTGGAGACTGGTTTGATGCAGCTCTCCACCCAACTGTGTCCTGAACAAGCCTCTTCATCTCCTCATAAAAACAGCAACCCACATCCATTTGAATCTGTTTACTGTATTCATCTCTAGGTCTCCCTCTGTGATGTTTACCCCACACACTTCCCTCCAATTCTAAATTCATGATTGCTTTATCAAAGAATGCGTCCTATCAGTTGATCCCTTCTTTTCGTCAAGGTATACCATAAATTCCTTTTCTCCCCAATTCTGTTCAGTATCTCCTCATTAGTTATGCGATCTATCCACCTAATGTTGATCATTATTCTATAGCACCACATTTCAAAAGCTTCAATCCTCTTCCTGTCCACACTGTTTATCGTCCATATTTCACTCCCGTACAAGGCAACACTCCATACAAATGCCTTATTTCTTCACCCTGAACTTTAATCCCTTCTCCAAATATCCCCTTGCTTTCCTTTATAGCTTGCTCAATGTACAAATTGAATAACATTAGAGAAAGGCTACAACCTGCCTTAACCCCTTCCAAACCTCTGCATCCCTTTCATGCCCCTCAACTCTGATAACTGCTGTCTGGTTTTTGTACAAGTTGTAAATAACCTTCCATTCTCTATATTTTAATAATTATAAATCAGTAATATGATACAACAGGAAATACTGCTTGCTGTGACTTTGAAAATTAGGAATAAATAAAGAAGTCCATAAGTGAGTGGGTGTCAAATTACAACACTCGAAGAGGGAACTTTAATGCAGAACATCTGCCATGTCTCCAGTATGTTTGGTTTATTAGTTATATATTTTTTGTCCTCTTAAGTATTTAAGTGTATACATTTAGCAAACGGTTGTACCATTTACAAAAGTTACGATAAAACAAAAATAATTTATTTCTTAACACTTATGATGTAGAGGCCTAATATAGTTTTCCAGAGAAATTTATGAACATGAGTTGACATATCCTGTATGATAAGAGATTAAATGACCCAACTTTCTATATTTATGCCCCAGACAATGATTTTAGTTGTGTGGTAGTTGCTTTCTATTGGTTTGGTTGTAAGCCACCTGCATTGTTTCAGGGAAAAGACATGAAGGAAATAGACTATTGGGCTGCAGTAGATTCTTTCCTTCTGTGAAGCATGTAAGAAGTGAGCCAGTTGATGTTGGAGACGAAGCAATTCACAGATTACAGTTTCTGGTTACAATATGTGTATTTAAAAATACCTGATGGTGAAACTGAAATATTAAGTTTCTTATTGATATGTTCTGGTGAGGGTGTTAATGTGCCTTGCAATACACTTATATACCTCTCCAGGATAATGTAGATCTCACCACTGTATAAATACACCTTTTGTATTGTTTTGGTAGCTACAGATGTGTTGTTTCTGAGATGAGTGTGGTTTTGTTGTTGTAGTACTGCTCATTTGTGCTGAGATGGCATTGTGTATTTGATATAAAATACTTATCATCCTTTTATGAGAAACTATTAGATGGAAAAAAGAATGATATTTCCACATCTTGGTTTATATCTTGAGTTAAGGATGTTTCTGTTACTGTGCTGCATCAAATCACATGATTTCCAATATTTACAGAGGTAAAATCACAGTGTACTTTGCATATCACTGATTTTAGCTCATACACTGCAATAGGGCCTATAAAATAGTAATACACCCAAATTTTCTTTAAAACTAAGAGTAGAACAATGGTTTGATTATATAATTTTCTGTATCGGATAAGTGATGCTTCTAATTTCATTGTTGCATATGGGGAATCGTGCTGTCATAGTCGTACTTCATAAATGGTTCAAGGTATTGTAATTATGGTTTTTTGAAAATTAAACCTTATTTGTGCGAATATAGGCCGCACCTAAGCTTTTGACACGAAATTAGAGAAAAAACTGGAGTATAGGCTGCAGGTTTTTATTTTTAGTTTTTTTAATTAGTTAATTGATTTATTTATTTGAATAAACAAATTTTTTTAGTAATCAGAAACACAGTGTAAACGAAATAATTTTCTCCTCTCAATAAACTCAAAACAAATATGCAAAACGGTAAATCAACGAATAAGAAAGCGAGATGACAGGCCGATCTGGGCACCCCAAGTGAGGGGACGCCGAACCAAGGCACATTACTGGGCGTTTGCAGTGCTGTATAGCGTAGGCGTGTGTCGTGAAAATATAGGTTTTTTGGTGTGTGTGTGTGTGTGTGTGTGTGTGTGTGTGTGTGTCACGATGTTTTGGTTTGTAAGTGGTAGTAGGAAACGAACGTAAGAGTTACACCGCCGAGTGTAAGCTTCAGGTTACCCAGTCACAGTAACTGACATGGAAAACAGGAAGTTCGACATAAATTTGACGCTGACAAAAAAAGTTTGGCGCTAGTGTGTGAGGACGAAGTATCAAACTGTTCGAAGACTCGTCGTGCATTTCAAGGGCTAAAATGTAAATATTCCCACGTTTACTTGACTTCGTAATTCAAAATAGGAACAGTGGTTTTGCTGTTACAATAGAAATGATTCAGTTGCAAGCTGCAAAATAGCCCCGAGTTCCATGTACATCATTTCATGGAAATGTCTCCCAATGAATGTGAAACCAGTGAATCGGATCATAGTAAAAAATGTTATTTTTAAAACGTAGCATTGGAACTTAACATTAGCATTAGCTACACAAATCAGTTGTTCAGCTATCTTAACCTCCTATCACCGTTCGTGGTACGCATTACCGTACCAACGTAAACGTCACGGTAAAATCTCTCGCGACACGCACTAACCTTTTATCACGAAGACTAGCTTCATTGACTATATCAAATTAAAATCATTGGTGTGCTTAGGAAGTTTGTGTTATGTACTATTTTTGTTTAAGGCTGCGCAGACGTGTTAAAAAGTAGTTGTCAGCTTTTGTTGGCTGCGGTACAGAATGACACCTAGATTTATATCAAAATATCCAATTCCACGAATTCCTGCGTCATTTACGTAAGTGTGTACAAAAATGTAGATGCAGTTCTGCGAAACTGTTACAGTAGCATGTTTGAAGATTATTTAGTTTATTACGTTTCTCACACCAACACAAAAGCGAGCGTGTAATTTTTGAAACTAATTACTTTGGGAAAAGGAGCGGTTTGGGAAAGGGGGGGGGAGAAGGATTGAATCTTAATTATAGGCCACACCATGATTTTGTACGCTAAAATTTGGAAAAAAGTGTGGTCTATATTTGAGCAAATATGGTATCTGATAAATACTTGGAACATTTTTTATTCGGAGACAAAAGTGAGGTTCTGTGAAGAGCCATGCGGGCACAATGTTCAGAATGCTAAATGTGTGTTAATGTGGCTATAGCAGCTAGGAACAGTATCAGTGGCATGTGTTAACACTTCTAGAGCAGTCAGATGGTTCAACCCTTCAAATAAAAATTCTCAGGCTTGCTAAAATGTCTGTACCTGTGAGTTGGGATATGGTCTGAAAGGATCATATTGGATCAGTTATAGGTAAAGCAGTCGGTATATTGAAGTTCCTTAATTGCTCTTTAAAGAAAATGGTCATTTTACAAAACTTAAATATGAACCATACTAAAGTATTAAAGTGTGGTGGCCCATACCATAGAGGATTAACGGAGTATATTGAACATGTACAAAGAATAAAAACATAAATGGTAAGAGGTTTTTTCGATTGTTGAGAGCATCAAAAGTTTTCTCGACAATTTTTTTTAACTGGCTGACACTTAAGTCACAAGCTTGTTCGTTTCAAGAATTTGTATTTGCCGAGAAAAGCGGGAATAGACTCTGCTGTGTGTCGTATAACAATGCAGAAAATATTGGATTAGTTGCAGCACCTCAGAGAAAATTACTAGTTTTTCTTACTCTTCAGAACTGAATTTATAAATAATTCCTTATATTTTACCGTGGAAAGGATTTCCTGTTCTGCACTTTTGGTGATTGGTGACACATTGGTTTAAATTGCTGTTTGGCTCATATTGCATTGCAGCGAACAGAAGAAAAGAAAACTTTTATAATCAAATATACAGCGAGGCACTACATTTGATAATATTTCTATGATGTACGTCGAAGCTTCCTGTTACACTATCAAATATCTTTGATGTAAACACATTACATATCGACTTTTAGAAAGATATATGACCGTGTACTACCAGTCTTGGCTCCATTTATTTATTAACGGTTCAGATCCTATAAGTGTTCATTGTAGTGTGTGTTACTGAGAGTACGTTTTCACAGTAATACGTTATGATTGAAATATTTTTCAGTTTGTCTGACAACATTTAGTAGGTAAAATACAAGAATTTTATAGGGTCGGTAGAAGATCTACACGTTTTGGATATGACAACCCTGCGCGTCGCTCTCTCTCGCTCTCTCGCTCTCTCGCTCTCTCTCGCTCTCTCTCGCTCTCTCTCGCTCTCTCTCGCTCTCTCTCGCTCTCTCTCGCTCTCTCTCGCTCTCTCTCGCTCTCTCTCGCTCTCTCTCGCTCTCTCTCGCTCTCTCTCGCTCTCTCTCGCTCTCTCTCGCTCTCTCTCGCTCTCTCTCGCTCTCTCTCGCTCTCTCTCGCTCTCTCTCGCTCTCTCTCGCTCTCTCTCGCTCTCTCGCTCTCTCGCTCTCGCTCTCGCTCTCGCGCGCTCTCTCTCTCTCTCTCTCTCTCTCTCGCGCGCTCTCTCTCTCTCTCTCGCGCGCTCTCTCTCTCTCTCTCTCGCGCTCTCTCT
>CM048754.1:46515686-46607816 GCA_026315105.1 Locusta migratoria | reverse complement strand
TCTCTCTCGCGCTCTCTCTCTCAGAGCGGCGTCAATTGTTTTGATATTTATACAAAATATTTGTACACAAATTCAATCCGTGGTGGTTTTCTTTTTTCTTTTTTTTTCTTCTTCTTCCAGTCGTCAAAATTTTGGGATGCGCGGATTACTCGACTATACGGGGCTTGTTTAAGTAAGGGCCGTTCGCGCGTATAGTCCCGTAGTTCTCGCAGACGCCACAACAAGCCACCACTCCACTTCTCGGCATCCTTCCCGTTCACACTGATGCCAGTTGCAGCTCTGTAGCTGACGTGTACACATTGCTGTGCTACTTTATAATGTTTACGATTATTGAATAGTCCGATGTGTGTGTGTGTGTGTGAGATACGGTCAGTGATATGTTTTTTGACCGCGAGAAGCCTATCGGCTGCAGAAATTCAGCGTCAATTAACAGAAGTTTGTCTTGAATGCAATGAGTGAAGGTCAAGTGCGTCAATGGGTTAGAGAGTTTAAAAATGGCCGTCAAAACGTCCAAGATGAACACTCAGGCCGGCCGTCTGTGATCACTTATGATTTGGTGGCTGCAGTCGAAACAGATTTGTGACGACACAGGATTCACAATTTCCACTCTCTTTGGAATTTCCACAAGTTTCAGGATAGGTTTTGTACAAAATTGTCTGAAAACCTAAACTTTAAGAAACTGTGTTCTCGATGGGTACCCAGACTCCTCACAAAGGGAAGAGATTTGCCACTTCATTGGCCTTCGAGGTTTGTTACGAGGAAGAAGGGGATGACACGTTGAGTCAAATTGTCACTGGAGATGAAACATGGGTATCCCATATCACTCCCGAAAGCAAGCGACAATTGATGGAATGGCGACACGCAACCTCACCTGTCAAGGTCGAAGCCAAACAGGCACTGTCAAAGCACAAGATTATGGCAACTGTGTTCTGGGTCCGGCGCGGTGTTTTGCTAGTGGACTTTATGCCACGAAGAATGACAATCAACTCAGATGCCTACTTTGCAACTCTAAAGAAGTTCCGCAGAGCAATTCAAAACAAAAGGCGCGGCATGGTGACAAAAGGAGTTTTGCTCCTGCACGATAACGCTAGGCCTCACACCTCTCAAAAGACTCGGAATTTGATCGATTCTTTTGGCTGGTAAGTTTTGCACCGTGCACCATACAGCCCCGACGTTGCTCATAGCGATTTTCACCTTTACCGGTACCTGAAACACCATCTTGGCGGGCAGCGCTTCAATGACGACGACGAAGTGAAAGCGGCCGTGTACTCTTGGCTGTTGGAGCAGGCGGCCGAAATCTTTGAAGAGGGAATTACAAGCTTAGTTGTACCATATGACAAGTGCTTAAATAAAAAAGACAACTATGTAGTAAAATAGGTAAAAGTGTGTAGAATCAGAAAATAAGTTTTTTACAAAAGTATTTGTATCTTTTTTAAAAATAAAACTGGCCCTTACTTAAAAAAACCTCGTATATGGTAAGTCTGCAGGAATCATGTTAAAATATGCTTCTTGATTTAATGAATATAGCATGAAGGTATACTGAATAAATGAATTTTTCTGACAGGAGGCAATGAATGACACTAAAAGTAATCATGGTGGTGGTGGTGGTGGTGGTGGTGGTGGTGATGACTATGATGATGAAGCAGTAGCAGCTGCGGCAGAAGAAGCAGAGCCATTGAGAGAGACAAGTGGTGAGGAGTCCAGGATTCCTGTGCCGACTCTGGTGAGCTTTCTGTATGCACTGTTTCTCCTGTACAGTTACCGTCAGCTGATAGCTAGATCTGAGATGCCTTGTTGGGTAGTCTCACCTTTCATGCTCCATTTAGGCCCAAAACTTATCATTACAACATTGATAAGCTGTTGTCCCTCATTAAAGAAAAATAGTGACAATAAATCAGTGTAACTGAATGTTGATCTCAGCCAAGTATGTTAAAGGCTGTAAACAATTAGACAGTGCAATCATACTGGAATACTTAACCTTACAACAGTGCAGTCTCTAAACAGGCACCTTGCCTTATATGTTACCAGATTTTTCTCTTTTGGTGCATAATACTTTTTCTCATGTGAAACATCAGTAAGTAAAGATAACACCAAAAATGATTTAACACTAAGTTGTTGTTGGGGTCTTCAGTAAGCAGATTGGTTTCCTGCAGCTCTCCATGCTTCCTTGTACTGTGCATACCTATTCATCCGAGAATAAGAATGGCTTCCTACATCCATATGAATCTGCTTATTGTATTCATCCCTCATAGAATTCATTGTTTTTTCAAATGTCTGTCTAGGTGTGTGTGTGTGTGTGTGTGTGTGTGTGTGTGTGTGTGTGTGTGTGTATTAGTTTACCTTCCTTTTTTCCCCTAAGGTAAGTCCTTCCACTCCTGGGATTGGAACGACTCCTTTTCCACTTCCTTAAAACCCCTATCCTTCCCTTTCTCCTCTCCTTTCTTCCTCTTTTCCTGACGAAGCGACCAACTGTTGCGAAAGCTTGTATGTGTGTTTGTGTGTGATTTTATTTGTGTCTGTCGACCAGCCTGTCCTTTGGGTAAGTTATCCGTTTTCTATTATATATACATGATCTGGTTTAGAAGCAAATTACCAGAGCCACCTCCTCATCCCTCCCAAATCCAGAAACTTCCACCGAAGTACCCCAGAAGTGCCCCTTTTGTCACCGGATATTTTCCGGGACTGGAGCGGACTCTGAATGTGGCTCTCCAGCAGGGAAATTACTTTCCTTAAATCCTGCTCCGAAATGAGATCCATCCTAAATGACATCCTTCCCACTCCACCGAGAGTGTCTTTCCACCGCCCACCTAACCTTCGTAACCTCCTAGTCCATCCCTATGAAATCCCCAAACCACCTTCCCCACCCTCTGGCTCCTACCCTTGTAACCACCCCCGTTGTAAAACCTGTCCTATGCACCCTTCCACCACACCTTACTCCAGTCCAGTAACCTGGAAGGTGTACACGATCAAGGGCAGAGCCACTTGCGATAGCACCCACATGATTTACCAACTGACATGCCTGCACTGTGAAGCGTTCTGTGTGGGATTGACCAGCAACAAACTGAATGGTCACAGGCAGACAGTGTTTGTTGCTAATAAACATCACCCGGTGGCTAAACATGCCTTGGTGCACAGCTAGCACATCTTGGCACAGTGTTACACCGTCTGGGTTAACTGGATACTACCTACCAAGACCAATCTTTCAAAACTCCGGAGATGGGAAGTTGCCCTTCAAAACATTCTCTCTTACCGTTGCCCACCTGGTCTCAACCTCCGCTAAATTCTAATTCCCGCCCACCATCTTTACCATCTTTTTTTTTGCCTCTGTTCTGTGGACAGAGCCTCTGCATGAAGTGGTATCTCTGTCCAACTTCTTTGGTTTCTACAAATATCTGCCTAGGTGTGTTTACGTGTGGATATCTGTGAGTGTGTGTGTATTTGTTTACCTTTCTTTTTGCCCCCTAAGGTAAGTCCTTCCACTCCTGGGGTTGAAATGACTCTTTTTCCACTTCCTTAAAACCAGAAAGGATGTGGGTTGTAAGGAAGTGGAAAAGGAGTCATTCCAATCTCAGGAGTGGAAGGACTTACCTTAGGGGACAAAAAGGAAGGTAAACAAATACACACACACACTCGCACATATCCACACGCAAACACACCTAGGCAGATATTTGTAGAAACCAAAGAAATTGGACAGAGATACCACTTGAGGCAGAGGCTCTGTCCACAGAACTGAGGCAAAGATGTTAAAGATGGTGGGCGGGAATTTGAATTTAGCGGAGGTTGAGACCAGGTGGGCAACGGGAGGAGAGAATAAGCTGAAGGGCAAGTTTCCATCTCCAGAGTTCTTTCAGAACTCTGAAAGGTTGGCGTCGGTGGGAAGTATCCAGATAATCTGGATGGTGTAACACTGCGCCAAGATGAGCTGGCTGTGCACCAAGGCATGTTTAGCCACTGTGCAGGAGGCGGTCTCAGTACAATAACTGTCTCCGTAAGCTGACAATCACCCCAAGACAAATATATTTGATCTCTTGAGTTGCATATAGGACATGCAGTGTAACCTGTTACACTAAAAGTTCAACTGCAGAGCAGAGGTTACACTGATAGTGCTTCAAATTTGGTTCCAGAAGGATAATTTTTTGCAAATAATGGTATATGTAGCACTCATATGTGCTGTGACAAATACTTAAAATTTGTTTGTTTATTGAATTATGTCAGAGGGCTAGCTGAATTGACTTGTAAACTTCACAGCATCCGATGGAAAGATTGAAAGTGTACATATATAAATGATGTAGTGAAAGTCAGAAGATTTAAAGTATGTCACAGTGAATTAAAGTATGTGGTGTGGAGGGAGATGTGCTTTAAGACAGTCAGTGTAGCTGCTTTGGCTACAACACTGTTAGCTGAGTGGTCTAAAGCACCTACCTAGTAAGTAGGAGGTCACGGGTTCGAATCCCGGCCACAGTATTAATTAGATGCCTCTCCTTATGTTTAATACCTTTGGTATAACAAGACAATGTTGTCTCAAGGAATTGTATTATTTGTTGATATTTCTAGAATCTGTTCGCGGCCAATGTCCACCCAGGGGCTTACGGTTCTTTCATGAGTGTGTGTGTGGCAAGCACAGGATCCTGAGCTAGTGATTTCTTTCTTCCTTCTTTCCTCCCTGGACTGCATTTCCTTTTTCTTCCCCTCCTTTCCTATCCTTACCTCTTCCCTCTCCACCGGGGGACCGATTACCTTAGCAGTTTGGTCCCCCTAAACCAACCAACCAACCAACCAACCATGGACTATGGTGTTGCATTCAGAAAAGTTGCAATGCTAGAAAATTTTAGCAAAATGCAGGAAGATGTTCAGCGTTCACACTTTTTTGCAGGTATTGGCAGTTGTCCGTGAATGTTAGCTACTGTGTATGACAAAGTAAGCAAGCTGTCAACAATGTGAAAATTGTTTTGAAACCACAGTACTTTAACAGGCATGGCCCTGTCAGAGGTAGTGTGGGAGTGTAGTTGAAGATGTAAGTTTTCAGAGTTTGACACAGTGGAGGTGGGATCCAATAGTTTAATTCAGTCAGTCCTATGAGTTTCTAAGTTCTACATACCATGTCTTTGACCTCAGTGTGCATGTAATAAATTCAGAGCCACCCTGTAGCTGTTAGACTGAAGGTCCCCCTGTATCGGCTCTATAAGGCCGTTGGCAAAGACACAACACCTCCGGTAGGTACCTCGCCTCTTGAAGCATTCCGGTATTCGCTACAATCACAATTTCTAGAGAGATACTGACCGAGGATCTACATTTCTTGCAGAGTGCCGAAGCTGAGAGATTACTGCGCAGTGCGAGGACCTTGCACCGGCAGACTGCACAGCTGAGGTCTTTTTTGAAACATCTTCTGTCTGAAGGGGAGCCAGGAGAACGAGTGGGTCTGCCGAGCTCTCCGGAACTGGAAGAGACTTCAGTGAAAAAGGTGAGTAAAAGAGGACAGAAAAGATGGTGGGCGAGTGATAAACATGATGGTTTTTGTACTTAATTTGACATACTGTGTACAGGAGTGTTGCGGTGTAACCTTCATGCCAGTAAGAGAGAGCCAGTGTGACTGCAGCTTCATGAAGTATCACACCACAGATTACTCCACCATCTCGTAGCTTCCCAAATTATTGCAGATTTTCTTCATCAGTTGCCTAGAATTACTTGAAAAGGAAGAGTTTTGAGGAACCCACCAGTCCTCGGCATCAAACTTCTTCTCTAACTTGCAGGAGAAAATGTCACAGAAGGGAGTAATTAGACACAACTATCAAATAATTCTCATTTTAACATTTATATTGAAATCACTGGGAGCACTGAAAGACCTAAGTCGAAACAAGGCCCTTGGAGTAGATGATATTCCCTCAGAGCTACTGAAGTCTCTGGGAGAACCAGCCAGGACAAAACTGTTTCACCTGGTGTATAAGATGTATGAGACAGGCGAAGTATCCTCAGACTTTAAGAAAAATGTTATAATCCCCATTCCAAAGAAAACGGGCGCAGACAGATGTGAAAATTACAGAACCATCAGTTTGATAAGCCATGGCTGCAAAATTTTAACACGAGTTGTGTACAGGAGAATGGAAAAGCTGATCGAAGCTGACCTCGGGAAGATCAGTTTGGATTCAGGAGAAAAATAGGAAAAAGGGAAGCAATACTCACTTTATGGCTTATCCTAGAAGATTAAGAAAAGGCAAACATACATATCTAGCTTTGTAGTTTGGAGAAGGCTTTTGACAATTTTGATTGGAATAAACTCCATCAAGTTCTGAAGCAAGCAGGAGCAAAATATAGGGAACATAAGGTTATTTACAACTTGTACGAAAGCTAGACTGCAGTTATTAGACTCGAAGGGCATGAAAGGGCTGCAGTTGTTGGGAAGGGAGTAAGACAGAGTTGTAGTCTTTCTCCAGTGTTATTCAATTTTACATTGAGAAAGCTATAAAGGAAAGCAAGGAGAAATTTGGTGAAGGAATTAAAGTTCAGGGGGAAGAATTAAAAACATTGTGTTTTGCCGACGACATAGTAATTCTGTCAGAGACAGCAAAGGACCTGGAAGAGCAGTTGAACGGAATGGACAGTGTGCTGAAAGGTGCATATAAGATGAAGATTAACAAAAGCAAAACTAGGGTAATGGAGTGCAGTCTAAGTAAATCAGGCAATGCTGAAGGAATTAGATTAGGTATTGAAGCAATAAAGGAGGTAGAAGAGTTTTGTTACTTGGGCAGTAAAATAACATATGATGGTCGCAGTACAGAGGATATAAAATGCAGAATGGCAGTGGGTAGAAAAGCTTTCTTGAAAAAGAGAAATTTGTTAACATCAAATATTGATTTAAGCCTAAGGAAGTTTTTTCTGAAGGCATTTGTGTGGAGTGTTGCTTTGTATTGTAGTGAAATATGAACGATAAACAGTGTGGACAGGAAGAGGATAGAAGCTTTTGAAATGTTGTGCTACAGAAGAATGCTGAAGGTTAGTTACGCGATCCACCTACCTAATGAGGAGGTACGGAACAGAATTGGGGAGAAAAGGAATTTCTGGCATAACGTGACTAAAAGTAGGGTTCGATTGGTAGGACACATTCTTCGACATAAAGGAATTGTGAATTTAGCGTTGGAGGGATGTGTGGGGGGTGAAAACCGCAGAGGAAGACCAAGAGATGGATACAGTAAGCAGATTCACACAGATGCAGATTGCTGTTCTTATGTGGAGTTGAAGAGGCTTGCTCAGGATAGGGTATTGTGGAGAGCTGCATCAAACCAGTCTCCAGACTGAAGACAACAACAACAACAACATTGAAATCACTTTTAACTTACAAAAACATACATTGTGTTACATTAAGTATGTCGTACTAGTTGACATAAAAGTCCAACTCTCTCCTATCAGTTAACTGTCCAATGTTCTTTCAAACAATAATAAGAAAACCATAACACTATAAACACAGAAATTATTTTACAGTTACTTTTATATTCTGTGCTCTTTCATAGTTTCACTTAAGCTGCGCACCCTTTGCCACTTTGTTCCGCTGCAGGCCAAAACTCCCACTCGGATACGCCAGCCTATAAATTCTATTAATGATGGAAATTCTCCTCAGAGATGATAAATTATTTTTCAAACGAGATAGAATTTCATTAATCAGATTTAAGGGGTAAAGTGTTCTGGATAGCCCTTCTACAAATTAAGACTGGTAATACCATAGTTGTCATACAGTACAGTGCCAAGGTTAAATATCCCACACTTCCTGAAGCCCATCCAAATTGAGCAAATCAGTTGGTTTTTCCACATAATGTATCGTCTTTGGTGGGCTTTATATGCCTTACAAAAGCACCATTTATTCAGTGGCAGTTCCCAAGAAAATCAAGAGAAACCATGATTTTTGGGTACGAAAATCACAAATTGTAGGTATGCACACTTCGATATTTTCTGTTAGTTAAAAATAATCAATTTTTTTTACCATACGATCTAAAAATGATATTCATAAAATACTTCTTAAATAATTTGGAAATCTTCATCCGTTACCAACATCCAGCTGATGGTACTTTTGCACTAAATCATAAACCCAATTAACAGTTTTTGCACCATGAGTCATGCATATGTTTAAATAACTAACCTTAGCAAATTGTTAAAATTTTTACAGTACATTCTGTAGAAACAGTTATGAAAATCTCAGTTATCAAGATACAACCAAAAAACAGTGATGTGTCACTAGCAAAACTGTGTATTGTGCTGAAAGATGATGTTCAGGCTGTTTTGAAACTAGCCATCTGATTAGAAAAAACCATAGTTTCACTCAGTGCAGAGGTGTTTTTATTTTCGTCATTCATATAAGTTAATGTGCAGCATTCAGTTTAGTCGAGTATTGCAACATATTTTAAACAATTTGCAGAGGTAAAAACAAAATGAGTTTTAAGTTATAATTGGTTGATTTTGGGTCATACATAGTTGCACATGATATGTAGGTAGAATATTGAAATTTTATTAAAATTTGATAGCAGAGTTATATCTTACTTGGTTTTTGAGATATCGGTCCATACAAACTTACATGCATTAGCAGTATCATAGTGAGTAGAAGTGTGTGTGTGTGTGTGTGTGTGTGTGTGTGTGTGTGTGTGTGTGTGTGTGTGTGTGTGTGTGCGTGCTGACACCCCTAGTTCACTGGTTCCAGCACCAGATGTCAGTGGCTCTGCTTGTGACCCATCGAAGTATATGTTAAGGTACGTTTTCACTGGGATGCATGTATTGCAGCTTGTATGAGTAATATGACAGTTGGAAATGTTGTGATGTATCACCTCAAACAATGTTCACGGAGAACCTCCACCATTTTATGTTAAATGTAAAACCCCATTTTTATGTTCGCAGATTTCACGTTTTCCTGCCATTTACACCATTTTTTTGTTGGTCCCATCAAATTTCCTACGTTCACAATGTTAATTCGCCCCCATTTTTGCGTTAACATGTGCACTTTTCCCGCGTTTTACACTTTCTGAAACCATGTTCGTGAAGAAAAAAATGACAATTGACATAAATTAGTGCTGGCATGACTTTTGCCTCAAAGTATAGTGTTTATAAACGTTGCGCAGTCAAGTTTCTTGACACTTAGCATTTGTTGTTATGGTCTTCAGTCTGGTGACTGGTTTGATGCAGCTCTCCATCCTACTCTATCCTGAGCCAGCCTTTTCATCTCCTCATAAGAACGGCAACACACATCCACTTGAATCTGCTTACTATACGCGTCTCTTGGTCTCCCTCTGTGATTATTACCCCATACACTTCCCTGCAATGCTAAATTTACGATTCCTTGATGTCTAAGAATGTGTCCTACCAAGTGATCCCTTGTTTTAGGCAGGGTATGCCAGAAATTCCTTTTCTCGCCAATTCTGTTCAGTACCTCTTCATGAGTTATGCGATCTACCCACCTAATCTTCAGAATTCTTCTGTAACACCACATTTCAAAAGCCTCTACTCTCTTCCTGTCCACACTACTTATCGTCCATGTTTCACTCCCGTACAAGGCAACACTCCACACAAATGACTTCAGAAAAGACTTCCTTATACTTAAATTAATATTCGACGTTATCAAATTTCCCCTTTTCAAAAATGTTTTTCTTTCCATTGCCATTCTGCATTTTATATCCTCTGTACTGCGACCATCGCATGTTATTGTACTACCCAAGTAACAAAACTCGTCTATCACCTTGATTGTTTCGTTACCTAATCCAATTCTTTCAGCATCGCCTGATTTTCTAAGACCGCATTCCATTATTATTGTCTTGCTCTTGTTAATGTTCATTCTGTACGCTCTCTTCAACACAATGTCCATTCCATTAAAGTGCCCTTCCAGGTCCTTTGTTGTCTCTGACAGAATTACAATGTCATCAGCAAAACACAATGTTTTTATTTCTTCCCCCTGAACTTTAATCCCTATTCCAAATTTTTCCTTGCTTTCCTTCACCGCCTGCTCGATGTACAAATTGAATAACATCGGAGAAAGGCTACAACCCTTACTCCCTTCCCAACTAATGCTTCTCTTTCATGCCCTTCGAGTCTAATAACTGCGGTCTGTCTTTTGTACAAGTTGTAAATAACTCTCCTTTCCCTGTATTTTACCCCTGTTGAATTCAGAATTTGAAAGAGTGTATTCCAGTCAACATTGTCAAACGCTTTCTCCAAATCTACAAAAGCTAAAAATGTAGGTTTGCCTTTCCTTAATCTATCTTCTAAGATAAGCCGTAAAGTGAGTATTGCCTCCCAGGTTCCTACGTTCCTCCTGAATCCAAACTGATCTTTCCTGAGGTCAGCTTCTACTAGCTTTTCCATTCTCCTGTAGATAATTCGTGTTAAAATTTTACAACCATGATTTATCAAACTGATCGTTCTGTAGTTTTCACACCTTTCTGCGCCTGATTTCTTTGGAATAGGGATTATTATATTTTTCTTAAAGTCTGAGGGTATTTCGCCTGTCTCATACATTCTACACACCAGTTAAAATAGTTTTGTCATGGATGGCTCTCCCAGAGACTTTAGTAGCTCTGAGGGTATGTCATCTACTCCTGGGGCCTTGTTCCGACCTAGGTCTTTCAGGGCTCTGTCAAATTCATCTCTCAGTATAGTATCTCCTATTTCATCTCGATCTACTTCCTCTTCCCTTCCTGCAACATTGTCTACAAGTTCATTTCCTTTGTAGAGCTGCTCTATGTATTCTTTCCACCTTTCAGCTTTCCCTTCTTTGCTGAGAACTGGTTTCCCATCTGAGTTGTTGATATTTATAGAGTTGCTTTTCTTGTCCCCAAATGTCTTTTATTTTCCTGTAGGTGGTATCTACTTTTCCCTTCATATACATTCTTCTACATATTTGTGTTTGGCTTCTAGCCACTCCTGCTTAGCCATTTTGCACTTCCTATCAATCTCATTTTTTAGTCTTCTGTACTCTATTTTGCCTGTTTCATTTACTGCATTTTTATATTTTCTCCTTTCATCAATTAAATTTAGTATTTCCTGTGTTATCCAAGGATTTTTTTGTTGGTCTTGCCTTTCTACCTATTTTGTCCTTTGCTGCCTTCACTATTTCATCTCTCAATGCTACCCATTCCTCTTTTCCCTTTTTATTTCCCCCTGTTTCTGTCAATTGTTGCCTAAATCTTCCTCTGAAATTCTCCAGAACTTCACGTTCCTTCAATTTATCTAGGTCCCATCTCCTCATTTTCCTACCTTTTTGTAGTTTTTTTCAGTTTCAGCCTACAGTTAATAACTAACAAGTTATGGTCAGAGTCTATATCGGCCCCTGGGTATGTCTTACAGTTTATAACTTGGTTCCGGAATCTGTTTTACCATTATAAAATCTATCTGATACCTTCCTGGTCTCTTCCAAGTATACAACCTTCTTTTGCTATTCTTAAACCACGTGTTTGTTACGATTAAATCATGTTCCGTGCAAAATTCTACCAGGCGACTTCCTCTTTCATTACTTCTGCCCAGTCCATATTCACCTACTATTTTTGCTTCTCTTCCTTTTCCTACTACCGAATTCCAGTCTCCCATCACAATTAAGTTTTCATCTCCCTTAATTGTCTGAATAATTTCCTTTAGCTCCTCGTATATTTCTTCGATCTCCTCATCATCGGCAGAGCTAGTTGGCATATAAACCTGTACTACTGTTGTCGGTGTTGGCTTCGTATCTATCTTGACAATGATAATGCGATCACTGTGCTGCTTATAGTAGTTTACCCGCATTCCTATTTTCTTATTCGTTATCAGTCCTACTCCTGTGATACCCCCAACTGCTTTTGTATTTATAATCCTGTACTCACCTGACCAGAAATCCTGTTAATCCTGCCACCGAACTTCACTAATCCCCACTATATCTAACTTCAACCTATCCATTTCCCTTTTTAAATTTTCTAATTTTCCTACCCGATTAAGGGATCTAACATTCCACGCTCCGATCCGTAGAATGCCAGTATTGTCTTTCCTGATGACAACATCCTCCTGAGTAGTCCCCGCCCGGAGATCCGAATGGGGGACTATTTTACCTCCGGAATATTTTACCCGAGAGGATGCCATCATCATGTTTTCATACAGTAGAGCTGCATGTCCTCGGGAAAAGTAACGGCTGTAGTTTCCCCTTGCTTTCAGCCGTTCGCAGTAACCGTGTGGCAAAGCCACATTAGCTGATGTTACAAGGCCAGCTCAATCAATCATCCAGACTGTTGCCCATATAACTACTGAAAAGGCTGCTGCCCCTCTCCATAACTGTGAATAATTTCCTTCTTCAGCTCCTCATATATTTCTTCGATCTCCTCATCATCGGCAGAGCTAGTTGGCATATAAACCTGTACTACTGTTGTTGGTGTTGGCTTCATATCTATCTTGACAATGATAATGCAATCACTGTGCTGCTCGTGGTAGTTACATGTACCAGGGTGATATTCATCGAAGAAATAGTGGAAGCAATAATTTTGACTGCATCTTGTGCACGTTATGAACACTGCCATTTCGCAGTTACAACAAAATAACATATATGATGTTGCTGTTAATTGTGAATTCAGTAGTGTACGCATTACCAAAGAGCAAAAAAAAAAAAAAAAAAAAATAAATTAAAAGAAAAAAAAAAAAGAAAAAGAAAGAAAAAGGAAAAACATGTTTGCCGCCGGGCAGAATTGAACCCACAAACCTTTCAATAAAAATCTGATCTCTTACCACTGAGCCAAACACCACTTTCCAGACAGACACTCTTGGCGGCAGTTAAGGTGCATATGGTGATAGATCTGTATCAAACATCTTTTTATTTCCTAAATCCTTAGCCATCTCGAGTTACTACTTGGTACACTTTTATATCTCACCACACCCTACATGTACCATAAATTTGGACGAATTCGGCGATGATGAGTAGATGTCCTCTCCTTGTAAGGACAGTTGTGGGGAAGACAGATGGTTGACTTCATTTTCTTTGGAAAACTTTTGGAACATGTGATGGGTCTGTAAAGGAGACCACTGAAAGAAAACATGTGGAAGGCATGGGGGGGAACAGTGAAATTATTTTATAAAACAGTCAAAATAGTTTAAAATTATCTTAACAAGCCTGGGAAGTGACCCACAGTTTTAAATCAGCAAAATACATTGTTTCTTGAAAGGCTCGAAATTAAATTAGTTTCAAACAAAACACTGATATTGAATAGATTCTTAGAAGGGCCATTAAAAAAAAAAGAAAAAAAGGCATTACACAATCAGCATATACATAGACAATTCTAAACAATCACAGATAACGCAGCAAGTTTTGTTTAAGGCTCAGAAATTGAAAGATTTTTCAAGTTGAAACATGCCTATGCCATAGAGCAGGATTAGAATTATTCACATTCCAGCTTGTTTTTACGATGTCGCTTGTCAAAATAATTTCTCAATATATCCAGAGTTGCACTGAAATGATTGGCTTATATTTATGTATGGAGCAGAGGAAGGGTTAAAATATTTCGGAGCTACACGCAAATATTGCACCTTCCTTTGCCTGGGATCACAAGATAAAGGATAACAATTTCGTGTGTTGTCACCCACATAATATTTGCATTGCAGTTATTAAATGTCGTCTCGGTGAAAGAAATTACTTTTCTCTTAAGCTTCGTGGTGGGAAAAAAATGCTTCTTCATGATAGCATAAGTTCAAAAGCGTATGTACCAATCATGAAAACTACTTACGGTGGCTTCTAGCGGCATTTTTTAGATCTACCATTCACAAAACCTACTTATGGCGGCTTGTAGTTGCATTTTTCGAACTTCCTGAAGCTTTGCCTGCGAATCTAAGCTGCAGGTACACTTTTAGATCCCAAAAACTGGGAAAAAAGTGCAGATTGCTTTCGGGTAAATACGGTAACTTAAGGGTCATCATATAGGCCAGGTATATGCATAAACTAAAAAATTTTGATGAAAATTTTTACCTCATCTTATCTGCAGAAATATATAATTATATATATATATATATTGGTCAATGTGGAAGCCTTTTCAAGGTTTGTTTGTTTGGTTGGTTGGTTGGTTGGTTGGTTCCTAGCTGCAGCGACAAGCACATACAAAAGAAACACACATGCAACACTTTCAGCTACCGGCCATGGCCTTCTTCAAAAATTAGAACACTCATGCTATCACACAGGCACACAAGTCATACAATGGTGGTGGTGGTGGTGGTGGTGGTGGTGGTGGTGGTGGTGGTGGTGGACATGAGGGACCAAACAACGAGGTCATCAGTCCCTTCAACCCCAAATTGTATACGCCACGGAACCCAACGAAAAATAGGTGAAAGCCAATAGACCATTACACTAGGAAATAAAATCGACTCGCCAACAAGACTAAGACCAACCCAGGGCAGCAAATGCTACAGTGTCCGATCCCACAGCTCTGGAAGCGACCTCTAGCCTAAACCACAAGGTACTAATGGCACAGTGGTCAACGTATCATAGCTCCAGAGCAGGGAGAAATAAAACTACATTAAAATGTAAAAGAGTGGGGGGGGCTGATTGGGATAAGGCTCTAAACCCCACAATCAGCCAAGAATCACAAACCCACTCACCCCGACCAAGCGAGTCCTAGAGCTGACAATAAAATCTACTTTCACGGAGGAAGGCAAGGACGCGATCAACCATCCGTGGATCATCCGCCAAAACTAAAGGCAATGCAGGCGGTAGGCCATAGTCGCCACGAAGTGTCGAATGGAGAGGACATTCAGTCAGAATATGAGACACGGATTGTACGGCTCCACAATCACAATGTGGTGGATTGTCATTTTGTAAAAGAAATCCATGGGTCAGCCTGCAGTGTCCAAGACGGAGGCGACAGAGGACATTTGATTCTCTCCGGGAAGGGCGTAAAGATGAACTCCAAGCTGCAGTCGTATCTTTGATGGTGCGGAGTTTATTGGAAGGGGCAGTAGCTTTCCAACTGCTATCCCATGAGGAGTGAAGCAAAGATCTGATCTGCACCCGCAGATCCGCACCCGGAATTTGAAAGGGAGACGGGCAGCGAGTAATTGCCGATCTAGCCAACTGGTCAGCTACTTCATTCCCTGTAATACCAACATGGCTTGGCACCCAGAGAAAGGTAACGGAGCAGGCAGCACGATGAAGGTCAGCAAGGAGTTCATGGATGGAAATAACTAAAGGATGGGAGGGGAAACAACGATCAATGGCCTGCAGGCTGCTCATGGAGTCAGCACAGATTAAACCACGTTCCACGGCAGAATGTTTAATAAAACAGAGGGCTCTATAAATCGTCATCAGCTCTGCCGTAAACACACTGCATGCCTCTGGCAGAGAATGGCATTCCACCCCAACAGGAGATGTAAAAGCATATCCGGAGTGGCCCGCTGTTTTCGAGCCATCAGTGTAGAAGATAGAGGCTCCCTGAAACTCTTCTAGTACTGGGCGCACCAAACGCCGAAAGACCATGGGGGAAATTAAAGCTTTTGGGCCCTGGAAGAGATCCGCCCGAATTAGTGGTCGCGGCACCATCCACGGAGGTGTGTGTGCAGTAAAATGGGGGGGTGCAATCTAGCGAAGGGAAATGGAAATCCCGGCAAAGAGAGGCAAGCCGCAGTCCGACGGGAAGGCCCGCCCGCGGCCGGGTATCAGGGGGTCGAAGCCCTTCATATGCAAAAAGAACCTGGTAAGCGGGATGAGCAGGATATTGCCGGATGGCGATGGCATAAGACGCCAGAAGCTGATGCCGCCTGACCTGAAGAGGGCAGATTCCCGCCTCAAAAAGGAGACTGTCGACCGGTCTAGTCGGGAATGCACCTGTAGCCAAGCGGACACCATAATGGTGAACCGGGTCTAATAATTTCAGGGCAGAAGGAGCTGCCGAGCCATAAACTTGACACCCATAGTCCAATCGGGACAAGATTAGAGCCCGATAGATACGGAGGATAGTTGTTCGGTCTGCACCCCAAGATGAATGAGCAAGGAAACGTAGAGCATTGAGTTTCCTCATACAACTAATCTTTAGGTGGCGAATATGGGGCACCCAAGTCAATTTTTTGTCAAAGAGAAGACCCAGGAAACGATGCTGTGCTACAACTTCCAGGCGCTGATTACCCAAGAACAGTTCTGGATCAGGGTGAACTGTAGTACGATGACAAAAGTGCACCACTCTCGTTTTTGATGAGGAAAACTGGAAACCATGGGATGTAGCCCACACTGAAGCCCGCCGAATGGCGCTCTGGAGCTGACGTTCAGTAGAGGCTAATGAGTAGGAGCTGTACCATATGCAAAAGTCGTCGACATACAATGCCGGGGTTACCAGTGACCCAACAGAGCTCACCAACCCATTGATGGCGATTAGAAAAAGTGTAACACTCAACACTGAGCCCTGGGTGACACCGTTCTCCTGTATCCGAGGGGAGCTAAAGGAAGAGCCAACTCTGACACGGAACAGGCGGTGGGATAAAAACTGACGGATAAAAATTGGTAAGGAGCCTCTGAGGCCCCAGTCATGAAGAGAACGTAAAATATGATGACGCCAAGCAGTGTCGTACGCCTTATGCAGATCAAAGAATACTGCTACCAGATGATGTCTTTTAGAGAAGGCCTGTCTGATCGCAGTCTCCAGTCGAAGTAAATGGTCAATAGGGATCGTCCCTCCCGGAACCCACACTGGTAAGGTGAGAGAAGTCCCCGGGATTCAAGAACCCAGCATAATCTGCGGGCTACCATCCGTTCAAGTAGTTTACAGGGGACACTTGTCAGGCTTATTGGTCGATAACTGTCCACCGCCGACGGGTCCTTGCCAGGCTTGAGGGTAGGGACCACAATACTCTCCCTCCACTGGGAGGGGAACACCCCTTGAAGCCAAATACGGTTAAAAACTTTTAGGAGAAATTGTCGTTGTGAGGGGTTAAGGTGTTTCAGCAATTGATTATGGATATCGTCAGGGCCAGGTGCTGAATCATGAGAAGAGGAGAGGGCCAGCGACAGCTCCCAGTCAGTAAAAGGTTCGTTATATGGTTCCACCTAATTTGAAGGTTTCGGCCTGGTGTTTCTGAAGGAGAAAGGTCGCCGGATATGAAGTTGTCGCTGATACATTGGCGAAGTGAGTTGCAAGATGTTCTGCAACAACAGATGGCTCTGTGCAGACCCCATCAGGCAGGGCAAGACCAGGGACGGAAGACGGCCGCCAGCTACCTTGGATAGATCGGAGCATAGCCCACACACTTGTCAAAGGGACAGAAGAACCCAACGAGGAGACAAAATGCTCCCAGCATGTCCGCTTACTTTGTTTAAGTAACGAGCTCTGGCACGCAGACGTTTGAAATTTATTAGACCAGCGAGCGATGGGTGGCGCTTAAGATGTTGCAAGGCCCTACGGCGCTCGCGAATGGCTGCGGCAACAGTTGCATTCCACCAAGGGACAGGCCAGCGAGTAGGAGGGCCTGTCGACCGGGGAACAGCGGCGTTGGCAGCTTGGGTAATCATGTTGGTCATTTGGCTTATAATATCATCTATACAGCCTGAGGGGGAAGATGGGAACACAACCTAGGATGTATATAGCGGCCAATTAGCACGACGGAATACCCAGCGGGGTACCCTGGCTCGTGGTAGGCGTGAGGGAAGTGAAAGGATCAACGGAAAGTGGTCGCTATCGCAGAGGTCGTCATACGCCGACCAGTGAAATAAAGGAGAGAAGGAGAAGTGAGAGAGAGGTCTATGGCAGAAAAGGTGCCGTGAGTGGCACTAAAATGAGTTGGGGAACCATCGTTGAGAAGGCTCAGATTGTGGTCAGCAATAAACTGGTCTATGAGGCGGACCCGGCTAGATGTATAAGCACTGCCCCACAAAGGATGGTGGGCATTGAAGTCCCCAAGGATGAGGTAAGGAGGGGGGAGTTGCTGAAGGAGGGCAACTAGGGCAGCGAGTGTAGGTGGCCTGTCAGGGGGAAGGTAGAGGTTGCAAATGGTTAATGGAGTGTCCAAGTGAACCCAGACAGCAACCACTTCCAATGGAGTTTGGAGAGGAATCCAGGTACTGACAATATCTGTCCGGACCAAAGTACAAACCCCACCAGACGCCTGGAGGGGACCAACCCGGTTCCGACAAAAAGCACGGACCCACGGAGGGTCGGTGAATGTGCATCCATAAACCTCGATTCCTGCAGGACGACACAGGCCGCAGAAGAGAGAGAGATTAGCTGTTTAATCTCCAAGAGGTGACGGTAGTAACCATTACAGTTCCATTGGATGATCACATCACGAGGATCTAGACGGGAAGCGAATGGCATAACGTCTGCCACACTGCTTTGTCAGTGTCCGTCACCAAAGAAGGGACAACATCCATAAATAGCTGATCAGCCTCAGGCTCAATGGGATGAGCGAGTTGCGAAAGCACAGTCGGCACCTCCTGTGGTACCGGAGGGGCTTTATCTTGTAACTTTGGTTTCTTCTTCTTCTTCTCCTTCTCTTTCTCTTTCTCTTTCTCCTTCTTCTCCTTCTCCTTCTTGTGTGGGACGGGCAGGACCCACCCCAGAGAGGACTTTTGTCAGTTAGGTCTGGTACTGACGAGGATCGGGCGACCTTTGAACTCACTGACTGGGAGTCCGATGGCCGGCTGGATGTCGAAGATCTCCGATCTGGGGAACGCCGGGACGGAAGGCACTGAGATAGGGCACTGTCACCGGCAGGCGACGGAGAAGGGGTGCTGGGAAGGGGTGGGACACGACAGGAGCTACAGGAGAGGGAAATGTCAGGGAGGGGTGTGGATGGGGTGTAGGGGGGAGATGGCAGTGGGAAGGGGAGGGTGAAAGGCTAGACGATAACGTCGTAGCGAAGGTCGTCGCCATTTGCACGGGATGCAGACGTTCATATTTACTGCGGGCCTCAGGGTACGTCAAATGCTCCAGGGATTTGTACTCTTGTATCTTCTTTTCTTTTTTGAACATAGGGCAATCTGGCGACCGTGAAGAGTGGTGTTGTTGACAGTTGACGCACACCGGCGGAGGAACACAGGGGCTCCCCTCATGTAGTGGGCGTCCACAATCACCGCATACTGGGACTGCTGTACAGCGAGAGGACATATGACCAAACCTCATACATCGAAAACGCCGCATGGGAGGTGGAATGTAGGGCTTCACTTCACATCGATATATCATTATCTTGACCTTCTCTGGGAGGGTGTTCCCCTCGAAGGCCAAGATAAAGGCCCCAGTATCGACGCGGTTATCTTTAGGTCCCCTCTGAACGCGGCGAACAAAATGTACACCACGCCGCTCGAGATAGGCCCTAAGCTCCTCATCAGTTTGGAGGAGGTGGTCCCGGTGGAATATCACACCCTGCACCATATTCAAGGATTTGTGTGGGACAATTGTTACTGGAATGTCGCCAAGGGTGGTGCAGGCGAGCAAAGCTTCAGACTGGGCTTCCGAGATTGTTTTAATGAGTAATGAGCCAGATCTAAGCTTACCCATAGATTCCACTTCACCAAACTTGTCCTCTATGGTCTCGACAAAGAACAGAGGTTTGGTGGTAGTAAAAGTTCCTCCATCAGTCCTTGAGCAAACGAGATAGCGAGGAAAGGGTTTTGCTCCTAACCAGCGAGCCTGGCCTTCCTCCCAAACGGTAGCAAGGGAGGGAAATATCCTCTTATCCGCAGTAGCAGTATTAAACGATCTCTTCCTGTCTTGAGAGACGGCCGATGCACGACCATTTTGGAGTCTAACTCTTTTCATGGGGCTAGACGTCTGCCCTGGTGTCACCCACTCCGAAACCGGGGCTCTCTCCATGGGCGCCACCCAGCCTCAGCAAAGGCCACCTGGCACGATGGCCATTGCCGGGAGTTCTGATACCCCCGAGGACAGGCATCAACTCCTTGGCTTGCATGGAGAGGTCGCAGCTCAGACACCAGTAGTGTGATCCCTGTGGTGTCAGGGGGCTCAGCCAAAGGGTACATAACAGCCCCCCCACACAGACTGGCTACACGTGCTGGGGACCTAGCGGGGAATGGGGGCTACAGCGAGGAAAGGAAGTGGAAAGGAAAGGATAGGACCCGCGCCGTAGGGGCTAGGTCGGGAGTTCTTCCCCAATTGGCTCACACATTATCGGACAATTTTGGTATGGAAGGTCAAACCCCGAGGGGGACCAAACTGGGCCAAAAACCGGTGTACACAGCAGACAAAACTAAAGTGCAGGACAATCGGTACCATGGGATAGCCAAGCCGTCATCCAGAGTACCACCGAGAGATGGGGTTGGAGAGGGTGGGAAGGAGGAATTGGGATGGGAAGGAGGGGGAACTAGGAGGGGTAATGCAGCCTGGGGAAAGCAGGAAAAAGGCTGCAATGGCTCGGGGACCCATGCGCGCCACACACGTACCCACAAAAGAGCTGTGGGCCCCCTGGGGGGACAGTCATACAATCATCACCTCCGGCTGCCACGCCTATGAGTGTTCTATTTTCTGAAGAAGTCCATGGCCGGTAGCTGAAAGTGTTGTATGTGAGTGTCTTTGGTACATGCCGCTCGCAGATCGTCACCACGTCTGCGGTGAGTTGTAAACTGTCCTTACTATATTGTCACGTTGCAATGGAAGGAGGCTGGACTTCGAAGGCAACTAAACACAGCACTTATACTGAAAGCACGTTTATTATGAACTCAACATACACGCAGCACTGACTGCCTCTCAGGCAGTGTGCTCTGATATTTATACACATACAGAATTTACCAGAAATTAGAACAGTTAACATAAGAAACAAGAAGAATTTACAAGTGAACATAAGAATGATGTAGAACCTTCTGGAATTGTAATTACAAAGAAATAAATTTTTGCCGGTGGGCGGGATTGAACCGGCGACCTTCTGCTCCGCAGTCGGTGACGCTATCCCCTGCGCCACGCCGGCAGTTGGTGTTCATGGTCTCTCGCGGCATTGCTCCCTCTCCTGGAGAAACAGCGACCCGCTGTTATGATCCCTGTGGAGCCAGCTGCGATGTCCTGGATCTTGACCGTGTCATGGGTTCTCTGTATGACAGTTCAAGAGAATCCTTCCCTTCTCCGCGATTATCGACGACAGACGTTCCTGTCGTGGATTCATCAGGAAAATTACCGTCCTTAAAGTCCTTGGACAAGAAGCCATTGTCGTCTACCTGCTCTTCAGGATCGTAATAAGGCTTCATGCGCAGGATGTGAACAATGTCTCTTCGTTTTTGACGTTTCGACGACGGCTCATAATCCTCAACTTCGTATGTGACGTCTGACAGGCGGCGTATGACACGATACGGACCAAAGTATCGCTTCAATAACTTTTGACAGTCCAACCTTCCGTACAGGGGTAAAAATCCATACCAGATCTCCTGGGCTGTACACAACAGGTCGGTGCTTGTCGTTATACCGCTGACGGTCCTTCTCCTGGGCGTCCAGTGTCCGTATGCGAGCCAGCTGTCTTGCTTCTTCGACCCTGGTGATGAGCTGTTTAACATAGTCATCCTGAGTGTCGTCCGGTTGGAACGGGAGCAGTGTATCCATTGTCGACTCAGCTTCACGACCATGGAGCAGGAAAAACGGAGTGAAGCCTGTGGTGTCTTGTCTTGCGGTATTGTAAGCAAATGTCACGACTGGCAGAATTGTATCCCAATCCTTCTGCTCAACATCAACGTACATCGACAGCATGTCGGCTAACGTTTTGTTAAAACGTTCCGTAAGACAATTTGTCTGAGGATGGTATGCAGTTGTCATTCTGTGGACAATGTTGCACTGTGACATTACTTCTGATACTAGTTTTGACTGGAATACTTTTCTGCGATCAGATATCATGACACGTGGTGCTCCATGCTTCAAAATAATGTCTTCTACAAGGAATTTTGCGATCTCTGGAGCTTCTGCAGTCGGCACAGGTTTGGTGACAGTGTAGCATGTGAGGTAGTCAGTGCAGACTATTATCCAACGGTTACCGGTTGTCGACTTTGGGAACCTCCCTAAAAGATCGATCCCAACTCGGTTGAATGGAGCTGCTGCCGGCGGAATTGGTACGAGATGTCCTGGAGGTAATTGTGGCACATGCTTCCGTCGCTGGCACACTTTACAGTGACTCACATAGTGCTTGACAGATCGGTAGAGACCTTTCCAGTAATACCTGCGTCTGATTCTGTCTAGGGTCTTCACGAATCCCAGATGACTGGATATTGGAGCATCATGGAAGTATTTGAGAATAGCTGGCTGGAGATGAGCTGGAACAACAAGTAGCCATTTGGGGCCCAGTGGATCGTAGTTGCTCTTGTACAATGTTCTGTTTATAAGTTGGAACTCTCCATTGGTCACTTCTCCTTTCTCCAAGGCCTCTATCATTTTTAATTGTCTTGGATCTTCCCTCTGTTCAGCTGTAACGTCGTCTAATTCAGTGAGAGCTGAAATTTCATTAATGCTGTTGTGTTCCACTAATGGATTCCTCGAAAGGCAGTCGGCATCCTTGTTTGCGCCCGTTCTTGAATACCACTGTGACATTGTACTCTTGGAGTCTTAGTGCCCATCTTGCTAGTCGACCTAATGGATCCTTCAAGCTAGTCAGCCAACACAAAGAATGGTGGTCTGTCACGACGGTGAATGGTTTGCCGAATAAATACGGCCGGAACTTGTTGATAGCCCAGATAACCGCGAGACATTCTTTTTCAGTTGTAGAGTAGTTTCTTGGACTTTGAGAGTACTCTTGACGCATAGGCTATCACATTTTCAGCACCTTCCTGAACTTGTACAAGCACTGCACCAATCCCGTAGCCACTGGCGTTTGTGTGAAGTTCCGTTTCTGCATTTTCGTCGTACAAGGCTAGTACTGGTGCGGAAGTTAGAGCCTCCTTAAGTGCTCGGAAAGCTCTTTCTTTTGTCTCATCCCAGTAAAATTTGGCGTCTCCCTGCAGAAGTTCTTGTAATGGACGTGCTTTGTTACAAAATCCTTTTATGAAACGTCGATAGTATGAGCACAGACCGAGAAAACTTCTCACATCACGAATGTGCTGAGGAGTTGGAAATTCTGTGACTGCCCTTACTTTATCTGGATCAGGACGGACACCATCTCCGTTGACTAGGTGCCCCAGGATTTTTATCTCTTTGGCGACGAAGAGGCACTTCTTTGGATTGAGGCGGAGACCTGCAGCCTGAACACACTACAACACAGTTGACAGGCGACTCAGACGTTCTTCAAATGTTTTCGAGAAAACGACAATGTCATCTAAATAGCAGACACGTCGTCCACTTAAGGTGTCGAAGCAAGTTGTCCATCATGCATTCGAATGTGGCTGGAGCATTACATAATCCAAATGGCATCACTTTAAATTCATAGAGACCGTCAGGTGTAATAAAAGCCGTCTTCTCCCTGTCAGCTTCGTCAACCTCGATTTGCCAGTAACCTGTCTGCATGTCCATATTTGAGAAGTATGTAGCTCCTTTCAAGCAGTCTAAGGTGTCATCAATACGCGGCAATGGGTAGACATCTTTCTTTGTGATACTGTTCAGCCGCCGATAGTCGACACAGAATCACCACGTGCCAACCTTCTTCTTTACGAGGACCACCAGAGACGACCAAGCACTCCGAAGGTTGAATAATGTCATCTCGCAACATCTTCTCCACTTCCTCCGGAATTATCCGTCTTTCAGCTGGCGACACTCTATACGAACGCTGGCTAATTGGCGGATGGTCCCCAATATTGATACGGTGCTTTATCGTGGGCCGTTTCGTCTGACTTTTCCCCTGCTGAGGTGTGAATGCACCCGAAAATTGGCGTAGTATACCTAACACCCGCTGGCGTTGTTCCTTGGTCAGTCCAGGCCCTATTGGCAGTTCCACGTTTGTTTCCTCCAGCGTGTTGTCTGTACTAATAGCAGGGCATGGGTCTTCATTGATGACGTTGAGCTCACCGTCCTGGATTGCTTCAGCTGTCCCGATACACATTCCCTTGGGGATAAGTTGTGACTGCTCGTGACAATTTGTGATCCAAATCTCTCCTTGACCTCCGGTAATGCTTATGATAGCCGCTGGTATGTAAATTTCTTTTGTGAGCCTGATAAACTTTTTACTATCAACAAGAACTTCACAGTTTAACCAGTCATCTGTGTTTGTGACTGCAACTCTTCTCATTGTCAACGGCGGTATCGTCACATTGTCAACGACGAATAACTTCCCAGAAAATTTTGTATTACGTGTATCTGGCGGAACAACTTCTTCAGTTTGCAGCTCAGATCTTCCACAGTCAATGATAGCTTGGGATGCCTGAAGGAAGTCCCATCCGAGGATGACATTGTCACTACATTCTGTTAACACGACAAATTCAAATGGCTGCGTCCTGTTGTTGATGGTTATTCTTGCGACACAAGTTCCTGCTCGATGGACGTACGTTCCATTCGCGACCTTCAGCACAGTTGCTCCCGTATCACAGAACATTGTCTTCCTTAGTGTGCGGCGGTAATCATCCGATAATACAGAAAAAGAGGCTCCTGAATCAACAAGTGCCCGGACAGGTTGGCCGTCGATTATGACGTCGATGAGATTTCCCGACATTTTGGCGACTGTCCTCCATGGAGGATTTTCATCTGCGGCAGCCTCACCTCCGTAGATGGTCGCCTCGCTTAGTTTTCCTGGGTACGGCGACGGTGAACGGCTGCGGCGCGTCGGGGAGCGACCTCGTCTAGGGTACGGCAATGGGCTTCTTCCCATAGGTCGACTGAACTCATCAGCAGGTGACTGCCTTGGATAGAACTGCTCCGACGGCTAACGTCTTGCGGCAAAATAATCATCGAATACTCGCCTCCTCTCTCTGCAGTAGCGTACGACATGTCCAGGGCGTCCACAGTGGAAACACAGTGGTGTGTTGTCTTCTGTTCTCCAGACGTCTGTTCTTCTGCGGGGCGTCATAGTTACTGGGGGAGTTGGCTGTGGTCGCGTCGGTCGGTTCATGGGCTGTCGTTTGGTGGCTGCAGCGTAAGTCGTAGCAGGGCGACGCCATTCTTCACGTCGGGTGCGACTGACAGGGCAGAGAGGAGCTAATGTTTGAAATACCTCGTCCTCAGCGGCGTCGGCTACCTCGTGACTTACAGGGCTCACATCCATGGTCATAATCTGATGCTCGCTCGGTCTAATAGTCCCGGCTGCCATGCACTGCTGTAATTCTTCTCTCACGATTTGTCGTATGAGAGAAGCCAAGTCCTGCTGGTCTTCCACAACGGCCATAGGGACTACATTTGTTGCATCTCTTCAATACGATGGCACCACTTGATGAACTCTTCTGTCGTATCGACATCTTTTATCAGAAGAGCTTGGTACATATCTTCTGCAATTCCCTTCATCAGGTGCGTGATTTTGTCCGCTTCAGCCATGTTCGGATTGACTAGGTTACACAGAGCCAAAACACTCTGTATATACGATTGTGTCGGCTCACCATGTCGTTGGGCCCGGTTCTTCAGTTGTTCTTCCGCCGAGCGGATTTGTCGCAGGCGGTCTCCAAACGTTTTCTTCAGTTCCTCCTGGAACGTCTCCCAGTCATTCAACTTGTCTTCGTTGTTTTCGAACCATTGGTGGGCTGTCCCATCCAGGTAGAAATAAACGTTGGCCAAGCACAACGTATGAACCCACCTGTTGTACTTGGCGACTCGGTCAAACCCTTTTAGCCATTTGTTGGGGTCCTGTCCAGCATCTCCAGAGAACACCAACGGGTGTCTGATGTGCAGCTGGCTTATTGCTGGTTTCGTCTCCATCGTTCTTCTGATAATATGGACTTTTGGAAGGATGTACTCGGTGTATCCCTTGTATTCTGGTTCCAGTCCGTGTAAGCGACGGCTTTTACGTTGCCTAATCGGAGCCACGGTGACGCAGCTGTTGCACAGTGTACCCGGCGCCTCCACCAAATTGCAATGGAAGTAGGCTTGACTTCGAAGGCAACTAAACACAGCACTTATACTGAAAGCACGTTTATTACGAACTCAACATACACGCAGCACTGACTGCCTCTCAGGCAGTGTGCTCTGATATACATATACAGAATTTATCAGAAATTAGAAGAACAGTTAACATAAGAAACAAGAAGAATTTACAAGTGAACATAAGAAAGATGTAGAACCTTCTGGAATTGTAATTACAAATAAATTTTTGCCGGTGGGCGGGATTGAACCGGCGACCTTCTGCTCCGCAGTCCGTGACGCTATCCCCTGCACCACGCCGGCAGTTGGTGTTCATGGCCTCTCGCGGCAATATTATGAAATATATGTCCTTTTCGCGGCAAAGTCGATGATCAGATCTTTGACTTAAAATATGCCAGACGCGTACCATTGCTGTCAAATGTGGTATGTTCACTCAATATTTCATAGGCCCCAATACCATTGTCAAGCTCGTGGGACCAGCAAATTTGCTCGTGAAACATTCTGCTGTGGGTAAAATTTGCCGAGTGCACCTCAGCCAATTGAAACTCGTCGAATATCTCCAAACGACCCCTGAGGGGGCTCCACCATCCAATGGTTTAAAGGGGACTTCAAAGCTGAACCATCGCGGCACTTTTTCCCTGCTCCACTGTTGCTGCCAGTTCTTGCCATTCATTTTCCCTAACATCGGTATGGTTCCTCTCTGATGCTACAGCTTTGCTATGTCAGAGAGGTAGCTCTCAGTCTGTGTTACCCATGGAAGGCAGTCAGGGTGAGACCCCAGAAGTGCGATGGTCCCTGGGGCCTGTGAGACGCTACTATGGCTGTTTGTGGCCTTCACCAAAGGTAAATTGTCAAAACCTGGGTTGAGGCAGCAGCCAGACTTTTTTCCTTTTTCATGGCTGTAACAGCTTAGACCGGTTGTGCGGCTGACCTGTGGCAACAACATTTAAAGTTTTGTGGTTCATCTGCCCAGTTGAGCAACATTAGTTGCTGCGACACATGACAGCTTTTATTCTAAGCTAAGTATTTTGTGAAAATTCATCGTAAAGATGGTGCAGGATCAGCAACTGGTAATATATTGAAAATAATATTTTTTTCCGTCACAGTTTCATTATTTAGGAGTTGGTAACTAGTTTCAGACTTAATCGTCCATTTTCAAACAGTTGGCCTACAAAAAGAGAGCTACAAGCATTAAGTTACACTGTTCATATTAAAAAAACATAAAACCAGCAGCTGGTATTGATGATAGAAAAATCATATTTGCAGGTTTACCTTATTCCAACCATAATAATACAGTGCATGAAGCAAATGAATGATAAAATCTGTACATTATCCACTGTTAATACACAATTACATTAACATTTAAAATCGGTTAAAACAGATGATGCATCCACAGGCCTCCAACCTGTACTGTGCATGTTAACATTGTTTAGGTGATACCTCCTGGCTCCGTTAGAGGCCGCCACTGGTAGTGTGCCTTACAATAGTGTTGGCACCATTATAGACGATTAAAAATAAGATACATTGACGTCATTACATAATTGTCTATAATGGTGCCGACACTATTGTATGGCACACTACAGGTGGCGGCCTCTAACGGAGCCGCGAGGAATCGCCTAAATGACTGACATGCACAGTACACGTTGGAGGCCTGTGGATGCATCATGTTTTAACCAGTTTTAAATTTTAATGTAATTATGTATTAACAGTGGATAACATACATATTTTATCAGTCATTTGCTTAATGCAGTGTGTTGTTATGGTTGGAATAAGGTATACCTGCAAATGTTACTTTTCTAGCATCAATATCAACTGCTGGTTTTATGGTTTTTTAATATGAACAGTGTAACTTAATGTTTGTAAATCTCTTTTTGTAGGTCAACAGTTTGAAAATTGATGATTAAGTTCGAAACTAGTTACCAACTCCTAAATAGTGCAACTGTGACGGAAAAATAAATTGTTTTCGATCTAAGTACTTCAAGTACATCATTGCACTGTAGAAGGATAGTTGATGGAACTCATCTTATTGGTCTTTAAGGTTTGGAGTTTCCATTAGTGTTAATTCTTTCAAGTCTGGTTTACATACTGGAACTTGCCTATATCAGTAGTCACTTTTGTCTTGTCTGCTCCCGGCCATATGAGATTTGGAAGGTCGGCTCCACTGTCATAACCTTTGTGATCTTTCCTGGTATTTCTTTTATGATCTAGCATACAATTTTGTGTTGAAGTTTACTTTTGTCTATTCTTGTCTGTACTTGGCTGTATGAGGCATGGGAAGTCAGCTCTGCTGGTTTCAGTCTCCTTCATTCTGTTCTACTCATTTACTGAGCTGCCTGTGTAGCTTAATATAAGTTTGCGTTTTGAGTGTGGGAGACAGTTAACACCTTGGAGAATCCTGGTCACTGCTGTTACTGTAAAAAAGGGCCTGTTATGTAATAAGGTGATGAGTCAGAAGGCTTCTGCCTGTCTCCTGTAATTAACTACAAGTTTCTCTATTGTTAACTGGGTAATCATATCTAAAATTTCAAGCAGCTTATCAGTGTAGATATTTCACTGCAATATCGCACATCGATTATTTGAAATGTCACACCTGAAATCCTAGTTGTCTTATTTATTCAAGATACAAGGTCAAAATAAAGTGCATCATTTTCAACAAATATCCAAAATAAAATAAATACCACATTTGCCAAATAAAGTGAAATCCTCAAAATTACTGAAAAATCTCAAAAATAAATATGCAATCTTGGCTGGAAACCTGTACAAAGTGCGTATCAATAAATTTAATCTTCTGTTAACAGCAATAAGTGTGTCTATCTTCCATAGTTTATCACCAACACAATTTGTGCTATCTTGTATCCATAAATATCTGTATAAAATTAATTGATCATTATTAATTGTAATATAAGCAGCAGTTCTGCCCTAGATGCAAGTAAAGTAGTAAACTACTTATTGTAGCGTACTGTAAAAAAAAAAAAAAAAAAAAAAAAGAATAAGAAGAAGAAGAATAAGAAGAAAAATAAACCCCTGAGTGTGAACTTTGTTGATCTTCACCATTCATAAAAATGTGACACACACAAAAAAATATATTTGAATATTATAACATTCTATACTCTTAGAATGATAGCTGTACTTTCAACAAGAGGGTCTGACAAATGGGTCACAGATTTTGATCAAAT
Organism: Locusta migratoria; assembly: GCA_026315105.1. NCBI lineage: Eukaryota > Metazoa > Arthropoda > Insecta > Orthoptera > Acrididae > Locusta > Locusta migratoria. Next base: position 46,578,766 of record CM048754.1, on the reverse strand, counting down.
TTTGCATGGACATTCTATATTGAATATTGAGAGAAACATTTTACAGCTTTTCACTAGACACTCTGTAGTTTTTGAAAAAATCAAGGTCAACATTGATGTTGGAAAATCATGTTTTTAATGCTATACATTGAAAGATGAATTGAAGATGAACATTTTTTTTACAAATATGTATGTGGATCAAAATTGACTACCTTGTTACTTGAGTTAATAAGTTTTTGATAGTATTCTCATATTTGTAATACATTTTCTTGCCTTATTTTGAAGTAGAGCATCGGAAAGTGTGATTAATATTCATACAAGTATGTTATCTGTTTACGGCTGTTTTATTTGCGATAGTGCAAAAACAATAAAACTAAGAAATAAGTACAATAAAGACTTCTAAAGTATATTATTACATAATTCTAAATACTGGCCGACTATTTGTCAGCATTTTAACAGCCAGTACGGTGAAACTTAACATAAAAACAACCACGAATGACATTTTGCAACAGTCATATGTTGTCCGAGACATCGTTCATGGAAAACATACCTGATTTATAATGCTGAAGAGATATCTATTAGATACTAGCTTAAACCCACTGCTTCGCTCGCTTGTTGGTTGATTATGATAGATTATCTATCTTTCAGTAGTGTGATATGAGATCAAATCACACGTAAAATGCACTCGTTTCGAAGAATCCAATCACGAAATTCAACAATAATGATTTTAATAATATCATTGATTGATCACTTGATGTAAAGTGCAAAACGTCAAATCGATTTTTTTAAAGAGATGTATTAAATGAAATTTCTTTTTTACTGCTTTATTTATTTATTCTTATATTTCCTTATTTGTATGCTTACCCTTACAGAGAAAGAGCTGAAGACATTGTAGCACGCATAGACCAAAGATATGGTCTGTGGCATCACGTTTTGCTGTATGTAACCTCCTTACTATAGTCGCAAACGTCATCGCTGGCCTTCAGTCCGATTTTTTTAAATAATTTGACGACCTTCAACCACCATATATTCCACCCTCTTATAGCTATCGGCATGGAACTGCTATGGTATACAACGGGAGACTTCAGACAACAATTACACACAGACCAATCATTTGCATTCTGTAGTTTTCGCTGCAGAGCGAAATATTGACACACACACACACTCACACACACACACACACACACACACACACACACACACACACACACACACGCACACAAAGAATTTTATATACACCGACAACTTTCCATCCCAATATACTCCACCCTTTTATTATTATCAACCCTCAGGCAACAGTGCAACCAATAAAACCATTTTGAAAGAGTAAATATAATTTTCAAAGAGTAATTATTGTTCTGCATTTTGTGTTATATTCTTCAAATTACTAAGTAACTATCATATCGCTATAAAACCGTGCCTAAAACCTTCCTCAGGTATAAATTAGTAACTGTACAAATTTTTAGCTCTTTATGTCTTGTGGTTCAGACGTGAGAAACATACACTGAACAGACATTCACATTTATAGATATAGATTAATATCAATGTATACCACGAGTATAAAAGCACATCATGAAAGACAGGTGCAGGCAACAGATTATGGACCAAGGCATGAGTTTTAATAGCATCTTCTCTATCATGAATCTCTCTGCTCTCTCGTAATGTGGTTTGATTTTGAAGTCTTGCGATAAAATTCTTGACCACCCCATGAATGCAGTGTCAAGCAAAATTTATTTTTCTGCACATAAGGTGTAAGTAATATTTCTGTTTTGGTTGTTTTTAGAAAAAGTTTCACCTCACCTACTGTGAGAACGCTGATGAGTAGAGGCCCAGTAATTGGAATTAATGCATAATAATGTACTTTAGAAGTTTTTTTTGGTTTATTTTATCTATTTCTTATTTTCATTGTTTTTGCACTGTGTAGCAGAAATAAAATAGGTGTAAACGGATAATACACTTAATTGAATATTAATCACACTTCCCAATGCTCTACTTCAAAATAAGACAAGATGCTGTATTATAAATATGAGAATATAGTAAAATACATCGAAGGGGAAAAAATCTATAAATATCGTCATGCTGTAGGATCAAACCAGGATCCACACTTTGAGAGTGCAAGCCCTGGACCGCTCGACTAGAGCTGGCGTTCGGGAAGTTGCTCATGTTTATGAGGACTCAAGCTACGGCATGGGAACACACAAATGAGAATTACTCGAATGTCATTAACTTTTGACCGCATATATATAGTAATAGTAAAAATGTTCATCTTCAGATGATCTTTTGATGTACATAATTGAAAATGTTATTTTTCATCATCTACTTTGCTCTTTATTTTTTCAAAAACTACTGAGCATTAAGCAATAAATCTAAAATGTGTGTGTATATTCAGTATAGAACGTCCATGCAAAATTTAATTGAAATTGGTGACCTAGATTTCAAACCCTCTCCTTGTTAGATACTTGTACCCACTTGACTGGAAGTGTGCATTACCTGAGAGTTTTCTGACTATTGCCTTCCCAAAACAAAATCAAGAGTGTATTGTGAATTTCTATTGACTCTTCACCTTCTTTTGCAAGGCTGCTTGCAGACTCTGGTTTTTACCTCAAGTGAGGAACCATCAATTTCTGTAATCCAGTATTTTCATTCAAAGGAAGCGGTTGAAGTCAAACTTGAAGAGAGGGGCTTTGACTACTTATCACCACACCAAAATCTACAAAATAGCACTACTCTTTACTGAAATTTATTTGCAATTGCAAATTTATTCCTGCACCACTGTATTAGGTATATATCTACTACCAATAAGTGAAATGAAAATTTCTGACAGACCAGGGCACAAATCTGGATTTCTCAATTTTGTCAGCAATCGCCTTACCATTAGGCGACTACCTAGTGAAACACTGGGAAACCCGGTTCGAGTCCCTGTCTGGCACAAATTTTCATAGTTCATCTGTACCTAACACAGTATGCTGGAATAAATTTGCTATTGTGAATAAATTTTGATTTATTTTGACAGCTGCACTTTTCACCATTCAGGAATACTTACTTTAACATTGTTGATGTCTTTTGTCAAGACAGCAGAAACATTTTCACTAACAAATGCTATAATCAGAAACATTGTGTGCAGTTAGATTTGAGTACGTTGACATATACTTACCTTGAATGTTGAGATGCAAAAGATACACCTAAATTACTTCCAGAAAAGTTGGGTTTCAGAAAAATATGATCAGCTTCATTTTAGAAATCATTAGTTATGGGTGGATGTTTACAAAACACAGAATGTTTAAATAAAAAATTGTAAATATAATTTATTAAACATTTTATTTACAAAACATTATTTAACCAGTTTCCTTAGTTACAGGATAGATGAGTATAAATGTCTTTTTTTAGTTTTTAAACTCTGGTAATGTCATAATCAAACACAAAAATATATTTTATCCATGGTTCTTACACATTGTCTTTTTTTTTTTTTTTTTTTTTTTTTTTTTAAGGAAGCTGACTGAATGGGACAATTTAGTTTGTATGAAAGGATGTTGTTCCCTAACAGATATAAGGTTCTTCCATCTGTATGTCTGCTGCAAAAGTTTCCAGCTTCCCTGAGCTGAAACACTAGAGTCCTCTCAGGGGCTCAGCATTAGTTTGCTGAGTACGGGCTTGGCGAACCCGGGGTCCTGAGCTGTGGGCTGTGTCGCGTCAACAGTCCGCTACACCGTAAGCTCTGTGCGTGCTTCAACGACCATCGTTCGGCGTGACGGTGGAACGTTGTACGTCTCAGAGCCCGGGGATCTTGGCTTAATCGCCCGGGTCGCGAGGACGGTACAAACCTCTATAAAAAAAACCTCAATATCAAGGTGTGCTACGTGCCGAGGAGATGCATGGCTGTTGAGGTTGAACAGCCGCTAGCGAGCAACCTCTGAGGAACCTGCCGCACCTCAGTTGTATAAGGCTTACCCAGGCAAGCGGGGCTCTGTCTGGGTGGACCTTTAGATCCCTAGCTGCTCGTGGGAACGAAATGAAACGAGCAAAAGAACACGTTGGTGGACATACAACCACCGTCTCTAAGCGTGGGAAGTTTCATGCCTCTTCTTATGACCCCAAGTCGTTTCCTTCCTTGGCCACGCCCTGGGAGGAACGCAGGGCTGCTACCGGAAATGAGCAATATTCACCTCGATATTTAGTGTGTACAAGGACTGATGGGGAATCTTTTACGGCAGTGAAGCCTCAGTTCTTTGTTGACCACCTGGAGGACAGGTTTGGGGAAGTGGACTCCATTTCTAAAATGCGCAACGGGTCTGTACTCATCCACACAGCATCCCCAGCCCAGTCACGGGCGCTACTCGCTTGTGACACGCTGGGTGACGTTGCGGTGACCATCACTCCCCACAAGTCGCTGAATATGGTTCAGGGAGTAATTTTCCACCGGGATTTGTTGCTCCAGACAGACGACGAGCTACGGACGAACCTTGAACGGCGAGGCGTTCATTTTGTCCGGTGCATCCATAGGGGCCCAAAGGATAATAGGGTCGCAACTGGTGCCTTCATCTTGGCCTTTGAGGGTGATACGTTCCCCGAAAAGGTCAAGGTGATGGTTTACTGTGTTGATGTGCGGCCTTATATTCCTCCCCCTGTGCGGTGCTTCCAATGCTGGAAGTTCGGCCACATGTCTTCCCGTTGTATGTCCAGTGCTACATGTAGGTACTGCGGGCGTCCAGCACATCCGGGCGCCTCGTGTACTCCGCCTCCCATCTGCGTCAACTGTGGTCAGAACCATCCTCCCTGCTCGTCGCAATGTCCCGCACTTCAACGGGAGCGGAAAATTACGGAGTACAAAACCCTGGACCGTATATCCTATAATGAGGCCAAGAAAAAGTTTGATCGTTTGCACCCGGTAACAATGACAAAAACGTTCACAGCAGTGACGTCGTCGCCACTCTCCTTGGCGGCGACAGTAGTTTCTACTTCCTCTGTTCCTGTGGGCCCCCAGGGCCGCCAACCTAAGCCTGCCCCCACGGAGGTTGGGGGCCATCCTTCCAAAGCTCCCAAGGTGAAAGCCTCGGGATCAGCTACCACCTCCCCGCCGGAGAAAGAACAACCTTCTCCGGCTTCCCTCACACGGAAGGGGTCCCTTGGGACGCTCCCTTCCGCCAGTGTCGGTAGCGACACTAACCAGCAGCGGGCGCGCTCGCAGACTGCTGGTCGTAGGGCTTCGCGCTCCTCCTCAGTCCCTGTGGCCGAGTCCGAGGAGCACCTCCCACCGGCGAAGCCCCCGAGGTAACGGAGGGGTAAACAGAAACCAAAGACGGGCATCACAAGAGAGACCACGGTGGCTTCAGTGCCACCACCCCCCTCCGCCTGCACCTCTGCTTCTGAGGATGAGGTGGAGATTCTTGCGTCACCCGAGGACCTCGCTCTCGGGGACGCCATTGAGAAAACGGACAATCCGGATGACACGCCTACACTGGTGGGTGCCAGTGATGCTGAGTTGTAGCCCACCGACTCGGATTCATGTCTTCCCAGCACTCGAACATGGTCATTCTCCAGTGGAACTGCGGCGGTTTCTTCCCCCACCTGGCTGAGCTACGGCAGCTTCTGAGCACGACACCTGCTTTCTGCATTGCTCTCCAGGAAACTTGGTTTCCAGCAATGCGGACCCCTGCCCTTCGTGGCTACAGGGGATTTTACTGCAACCGTAGCATATATAACAGTGTATCAGGTGGAGTGTGTGTGTATGTCCTCACCTCTGTGTATAGTGAACCCGTGCCCCTTCAAAAGCCATTAGAAGCAGTGGCTGTCAGGGTGAGGACCACACAGGAGTTTACCGTCTGCAGTATCTACTTGCCGCCAGATGGTGACGTATCTGTGAATGTCTTGGCTGCACTCGTTGCTCAACTACCCCCACCTTTCTTACTGTTGGGCGACTTCAATGCCCACAGTCCCTTGTGGGGTGGTTCTACGATCTCTGGTCATGGCAGGGTTGTCGAGAATTTCCTAACTCAACTCGACCTCTGCCTCTTGAATACAGGTGCCCCCACGCATTTTAGTGCGGCACATGGCACTTTTTCGGCCATTGATCTGTCGATCTGCAGCCACAGCCTTCCACCATCTGTTCACTGGAGAGCCCATGACGACTTGTGTGGCAGTGACCATTTCCCTGTCTTTTTGTCACTCCCACATCGCGAGTCCCCAGCACGCCCACCCAGGTGGGTTCTGCACAGGGCTAACTGGGAAGACTATGCTTCTGCTGCCATCGTTGGCCCTCCCCCACTCGAGAACATCGATGTGGTGGTCGAGAGCGCCACGCATTCTATTATTTCTGCTGCGAACGCTACCATTCCGCGTACATCAGGGTGCCCACGGCGTAAGACAGTGCCGTGATGGTCGCCGGAGATCGCTGAGGCCATTAAAGACCGCAGGCGGGCCTTACAGCGATACAAACGGCACCCCTCTCAGGAGCACCTAATCAATTTTAAACGGCTTCGCGCTCGTGCTCGCCAGCTTATAAGAAGACGGAAACGGGAGTGCTGGGAGAGGTACGTTTCCACTATTGGGACAGGTACCTCAGCCTCGCAGGTCTGGAGTAAGATCAGGCGGCTACAGGGAATACAGACTACATCGGGAATCCCTGGGATCTCCACGAATGGAGTCCTATGTACGGACCCGGCCACTCTTGCAGAGATGTTTGCCGAGCATTATGCTCGTGCCTTTGCCTCTGCAAATTATCCACCGGCCTTCCGTGCAGTAAAGGAGAGGGTAGAACGCCAGTCTCTCTCCTTTCGTACCAGCCGCTCTGAATCTTACAACACCCCCTTCACTGAGTGGGAGCTCCTCAGTGCTCTTCAACAATGTCCTAACACGGCGCCTGGGCCTGATAGCATCCATAGCAACATGCTGCAACATCTCTCAGCAGATAGTCGGAGTAATCTACTTGTGGTCTATAACCGCATTTGGTGTGATGGTGTTTTCCCGTCACAGTGGCGGGAGAGTATCATCATCCCAGTGCTTAAGCCCGACAAACATCCTCTTTCCTTGGATAGCTATCGGCTCATTAACCTGACTAACGTGCCATGCAAACTGTTGGAGCGGATGGTCAGTCGGCGGTTGTGTTGGATTCTTGAGACTCGGGGATTATTGGCTCCGTGCCAGGGCGGTTTTCGCCAGGGTCGATCTACCACCGATAATCTGGTGTACCTCGAGTCTGCAATCCGCACAGCCTTTTCCCGGCGCCAACACCTTGTTGCCGTCTTCTTCGATATGCACAAAGCATATGATACAACCTGGCGACGACACATCCTCAACACTTTATATGACTGGGGCCTCCGGGGCTCCCTACCGATTTTTATTCAGAATTTTTTAGCCGTCCGTACCTTTCGTGTTCAAATTGGTGCTTCTCTGAGCTCCTCTCATGTCCAGGAAAATGGGGTTCCTCAGGGTTCCGTTTTAAGCGTCCCATTATTTTTAATCGCCATCAACGGTTTAGCCACAGCGGTTGGATCGTCGGTGTCCCCCTCTCTTTATGCTGACGACTTTTGTCTCTCTTTTAGTTCCTCCAGCACCCAAGTTGCCGAACGCAGGTTGCAAGGTGCTATTCGGAAGGCGCAGAACTGGGCGCTTACCCATGGCTTTCAGTTTTCTGCCTCCAAGACCAGAGTGATGCACTTCTGCCGGCGTCGGACCGTCCACCCACACCCTGAACTTTATCTGAATGACGAACCACTTACGGTAGTGGAAACTCACCGTTTTTTAGGACTGGTCTTTGACGTCCGGCTGACGTGGGTCCCCACATTCGTCAGCTGCAATGGAAGTGCTGGCGCCATCTCAACCGTCTCCGCCACCTGGGTCATACGACCTGGGGTGCTGATCGCTCGACACTGTTGTGGCTTTACACGGCGCTGGTGCAGTCCCGTCTTGATTTTGGGTGCATTGCCTATGGGTCTGCGGCACCTTCGGCACTGCATCTCCTGGACCCCATTCACAACTGTGGCGTTCGCATCGCGACGGGTGCCTTCCGCACCAGCCCAGTGAACAGCTTACTAGTGGAGGCTGGGGTTCCACCCTTCGGGATCCGCCGCCAACACCTGCTCGCGGCTTATGCAGTGAATGTATATTGCTCCCCAGGCCACCCAAACCGTCGTATTCTCTTTTCTAATGTGGTCGTCCCTCACCATCAGCGACGCCCCAGGTCAGGTCATACAATAGCCTATAGAGTTCGGTCCCTCCTCCTGGAACTTGAGTCTTTGCCCCTTCCGTCCCCATATCGGGTCCAGGTGCATACACCTCCATGGTGTTTGACAAGGCCGTCTATTCGGCTGGACTGGGCCCATGGGCCCAAGGACTCAGTACCACTGGAGGTGCTCCGTCGTCAGTTCTCGGCTGTCATAGCGGAGTTCCGTGGCTATGACCTGATCTACACCGATGGCTCAATGGTGGATGACCGTGTCGGATTTGCCTATACACACGGTGACCATGTGGAACAGCACTCTCTGCCGAATGGCTGCAGTGTTTACACTGCAGAGCTGGTGGCCATTCACAGAGCTCTTGTGCATATCCGGTCTTGCTCAGGCGAGTCTTTTGTTGTTTGCAGCGACTCCCTGAGCAGCCTCCGAGCTCTGGAGCAGTGTTACCCGCGGTCTACCCTGGTGTTGGCCGTTCAGGAGACACTTTATGCCATTACACGGTCGGGCCATCGGTGGTGTTCATCTGGTCTCCGGGTCATGTTGGTATCCCGGGCAATGAACGTGTTGACAGGCTTGCCAAGCAGGCTGTAGGTATGTCCTGTCTAGAGATCGGCCTCCCGGCTTCTGATCTCCGTTCATTGTTGCGCCAGCAAGTACGTCAGCTTTGGGATACTGAGTGGCGTAGCCTGCGCACGCCCAACAAGCTCCGGGTGGCCAAGGAAACGACGGTTGCATGGCGCTCCTCCATGCGTGGTTCACGACGGGACTCAGTGGTTTTATGCCGCCTCCGCATTGGGCATACGTGGCTCACCCATGGACATCTCCTTCGGGGTGAGGACCCAGCCCAATGTCGGTGTGGCTCCAATTTGACAGTCGTCCACATATTGTTGGACTGCCCCCTTTTAGCCGCCTTGCGGAGACATTTTAACCTCCCTGCTGTTTTATCGGAAGTTTTAGGTGACGATGCCACAATGGCAGATACCGTTTTACGTTTTATTCGAGCAGGGGGATTTTATCGTTCTCTCTAACTGGAGATTTCTTTGTGAAACCGAGTGGTTGACTTTTCCTTTTTTCTTCTTATTGTCGGTCAACCACGGCCATCGGTTTCTTTGTTGTAAGTTGTCTCTGTGTATCCGTCTTTTCGTTTTGTCTTGTTATTCTTGATGATGTTTTATTGACTCAGTGGGACTCCTCTCCCACATCGTAACTTTAAACTCTATGCGTGATATCTTTCACGTGTATGGTTTTCCTTTCGTCGCCTAGAGGTGGAATGGGGGACTGATGACCATTGCAGTTTTGTCCCCCTTAAACAACCACCAACAACAACAACAACAACAAACACTAGAGTAACCTGAGCAAATACACAATATTTACATATGGTACTAGTCACTACAACTACAGCTTTGATGTGTTAACTTCAAAACAGAAGTTTCTAATCTCTGACCCTGAAAATAAGTCAGAAACATTTGTGCCACTTTCATATCAATTCAAAGGGCTATCGTTGAATATTAAAACTTAATCTACAAATAGATACAGAATTCATAAAAAGTATTATTGACCTGCAATAATTTACGATATTCATTTGCTACATTGTAACACCTCACTTCAACTGCACAGTAGTGGAATATCGTTCCAGTCAGGTACATCTACAAAATAATAATAGCATGTGCAGAGATATTTTGTGAGGAAAACTAGTTGATAAATCACACATAAATTCACTTGGTGCAAGTTAAGCGCTTAAATATTGGCAAGGAGAAACAAGAGATATAAGACTATTATATACTAATTTATGCTGCAGTTAGTTACATTTATAGAAAAGTGTGTGTAATTATCTTGAAAAAATGTTGTGAATTAAAATTTGTACTCCATTCCTCAGTGTGAACCAAATACTACCACAAGTAGAATCATCAACTCAGTTAAAAGCTACTGCATCATTGTTTTCTTTTCCAAGACATTAACGGAAAACTATAAGGTTGTTCCTAAACTTTGATAATTATTTTTGAGGTATACTACATTGTTGTTCTACTGTAATGCAACTGAACTTTCTGACTATCCAGCAATGCACATTACTGATATTCATTTTCCATGTCATACTGGAATTAGTGTTCTTAGTATAAAATAACCCAAGTGTGTTTAGGGTATGTTACCTCACTATAGTTGCAGACAAAATGATTAATTCTAAACAACTGTCAATAAACAGAGTACAACATAAAAGAAACAATGAAATCTGGTAGGCTTTATCCTAAAATTGTCACTACATGTTAAAGAGCAGTATTATTGTTACATTAGTTATTCCATTGTTGGTGACTTGTGTATAATTTTTCAGATTCCTAACCTGCAAAACTTGAAACACAATTTATACCTTGTATTGCATTCATTTATACCCATTACTTTATTTTCTGTGTCGGCAATAATTTAAAGAAAGTCTATATTCTTGTTTCACATAATTGGACATTAACTGAAGAAAATAATTTAAGTTACAAATACAGAAAGTACATAAAGGAAGAAGCTTATAAAATACCAGTAAACAAATATTATTGAGTGGTGTATTTAAACCATCCAGACAGTGCCAACATTTAAGTTTATTTCCTAAGTCATTACAAGACTACCTGTCAATAGCTCTCATATTAGTAGTAGCTCAAACTGCTACATCTACACCCTGGAATTACTATTTTCTGGAAAAATAAATAAATGAAATTCACACGTTATGTATAAACAGCAACTCCGCAGTCACAAGTGCCACTGTTTATGATGATAAATTACCACAGATTTCTGTTCTAAAAATGAAGTTTGTGGCTTCCTTTGTTAAGAGACATTGCAGTGTCAAGCTTAACTGTCAAGTGTACATGGTAGCCATGAAAGCATGAGAAACTTTTCAGATTACAGTGATCTACTTTTGAAAGCCTAAAATGAAATTTCAAGCAAAAATTCATGTTGATGCCAGACTTCCTTTAGCTTCTGTACTGATGCGCATTCTGCGATCAAATTTCTTTCTGCAGTGACTTACGTATATATTACAACAAACAAGTACCACCTTGACAGTATAGAGAGAAATGCAAAATGCAAGACGGCACTGCACAGAATTCAAGCTTTGGCAGTGGTGACAAACTTGTGTACAAGAAAGTATACATTTAATTATAAACTTTCATAATACAAAAACTGACCCTTTATTTGTAATTACATTAACTCTCCGTTGTGGCAAATGCAGCTCAAATTTTAGTTTACTGAGAGTCCACAAGCAGGTATTAGAAGACGACTTTCATGTAATCTAGTATTTGAGCTTCATCATAGATGACAATCATAAAAGTTGACTGCTAGCAACAGCTAATGGATATTTTTTGATTTAGAATCTTCTGATCTTTTGTGACGGAGGGGGATTGTAGACAACACACTATGCTAAGATTGTAAACAGTTGTGTCATAATGTTAGATAAATTAGCAAAGAGTACTTGTAGTTACTCTTGAAAATCAACAATTTTGCATCCAGTCACATTGAAGTTATGGGCAACCTAATTCACAAGTAGATTGTTAGTAAATATATTTTGGTTGTTGTCTTCAGAAAACATAGACTTCTTTGTTCTCTTGCCTCCCTCTTCATACTGGTACTGACAAAGATAAATTCCAAATACCTAGGTACCTGGACTGTTGCTTTCATATAGTTCATTTTTTTTTTTTTCGTATCTGCAACACCGTTTCAGTTAGCAGTAAGGAGTTGAAGCACTGAAATGGTAACTTTGGAAACAGTTGCAGAGAACAAGGACTTTTTTATGTGACTGTAAAATTGAGAAATTAAAGAACCAATTTCAAAATGTATAGAAGTTAGTAATGAAAATAAAAATAGAAAAGAGATGACTTACCAAAAGGACCGGCTCGTCGAGAGAAACAAATAAAATCACACACATACAAGCTTTCGCCACCACTGGCAGCTTCTTCAGGAAAAAGAGGAAAAAAGGGGAGGAAAAGGAAAGGATATGGGTTTTAAGGAAGTGGAAAAGGAGTCATTCCAATCCCAGGAGTGGAAGGACTTACCTTAGGGGAAAAAAAGGAAGGTAAACAAATACACACACACTCAGACATATCGAAACGCAAACACACCTAGACAGACATTTGTGAAAAGCAAAGAAGTTGGACAGAGATACCAATTGAGGCAGAGGCTCTGTCCACAGAACCCAGGCAAAGATGCTAAAGATAGTGGGCGGGAATTTGAGTTAGCGGAGATTGAGACCAGGTGGGCAATGGGAGGAAAGAATAAGCTGAAGGGCAAGTTCCCATCTCTGGGTGCTGTGGACAGAGTCTCTGCCTCAATTGGTATCTCTGTCCAACTTCTTTGCTTTTCACAAATGTCTGTCTAGGTGTGTTTGCGTTTCGATATGTCTGAGTCTCTTTTCTATTTTTATTTTTATTTATCCCACCGGGAAAGTTTCCCTCTATAATTTTCGTTTCATCAATTTGAAGTTAGTAATGATATGGACACAGAGGTTTTAAGTACAATTTGCAGCAAAGTGGTGTTGCTACTGTCTAAAAAATAACAAAAGTGAAGAAATCTAATCATTTAATTGGCAAAATTCTGGAAAATGGATTAGAAGTAAAAGCTAATAAACATGGACAGGAAAAATGCACACACACACAAATGATCCTACAATGCACTGTTAAAGGATGTTTCCAGATATATTTGATGAGAAAGGATATTAATTGATGTTTAATGACAATTAGAGATTAAAATAAATATCTGGTGATATTGGCTATGTTTTCAGAGGTCTCTAAGTGTCACTACAGCTACATGACAAGTAGGGTCACACCACTTGTGCAAATTTGTTGAATGACCAACCAATCTGGACATACCAAAGCAAAAGTACACTCTTAGAAATTAAACAGTACACATAAATTCACAGCAACATTTTGAAATGAAGATTACAATTATTTTGCAGCCATATCAGAAGAATGAAATTAGACTGATTGCCTCCTTGTCTCCTTGTCTCCTTGTAAGAGGTCTTTATACAATTATTAGACCATTGGTACTTCATACTCACACTAGAATATAGAGGCTTACTCGAGAGACTGCAATTCAGAGAACACCAATTTATCAAAAAGGTAGCCTATTAGGGCTTACGAAGAACCACAGTGGTGAGTGGAAGATCAGAAGCAAATGGAAGTGTACCAGCACTGAGTGAGTTACACGAAATGACACCTTATGTTCTATGACGATATAAAAGCCACACACTCGAGCTGCAGATGGACAAAAAGGTTACCAAATTTCCACAAAGTTCTCTGCTGTCATATCACTCGAAACTCATAGATATGTAGCAAACACAAAACTGGTGGGAAGCAGTTGAGAAAAGTGTTCATCTTAAAGTACCTGACAAGAATAATACAGCAGGATAGAAGTAAAGGAGTCAAATAAAGAAGGAAAGCTTTATGAGGGGAGTTATGTGGACCAAAGAAGACTCCAGAAAAGTAAACTGATACACCAAACATACTAAATAACAGTTCTATTGAATACCACAGAAATGTGGATCAGGAAGCAAAAGCAAGATGCCATAAAAATACTTGAGACATTGAATGTAACTGTTGAAAAGCAAAAGCAGTAGGTGAAAAGTACTACTAACATCCAAAATGATACTGACAGGAAGTGCAAGATAGATCAGCAGGAATGAGAGGTTGACTTAAAGATAATGGTATAGAACAGGAAGAGGATATACGTGAATATCAGCACTGAAAGACATACGTTGAAACAAGGCCCCTGGATTAAATGACATTCCTTCAGAGCTACTGATACACTGCTTCACCTGGTGTGCAAGAAGTATGAAACAGGCAAAATACCCTCAGACTTCAAGTTTCATATCAGTGCACACTCTGCTGCAGAGTGAAAAGTTTCATTCTGAAAACATTCCTTAGGCTGTGACTAGGCCATGTCTCCACCATATCCTTTCTTCCAGGAGTGCTAGTCTTGCAAGGTTCACAGGAGAGCTTCCACGAAGTTTAGAAAGTAGGAGGTGAGGTACTGGCGGAAGTAAAGTTCTGAGGCGGCATCGTGAGTCATGTCGGGATAGCTCAGTCGGTTGAGCGCTTGACCGTGAAAGGCAAAGGTCCCAGGTTCGAGTCCTGGTTCCAGCACGCAATTTTAATCTGCCAGGAAGTTTCATATCATTGCACACTCCGTTGCAGAGTGAGTTTCATTCTAGAAACCAGACTGGTTACAAGAGTCAAAATGCATGAAAGAGGGGCAGTGGTTGGGAAGTGAGTAAGACAGAGTTGAAGCCTTTAGCCAATGTTATTTAATCTGTACAATGAGCAAGCTGAGGAGAAAAGCAGGGAGAAAATTGAGGAAGGAATTAAAGATAAGTGAGAACAAATAAAGATTTGTGGTTTACTGCTGATATTGTAATTCTGTCAGATGGCAAACAAATTGGAACAGCAGCTGAGCAGAAAGGACAGAGACTTGAAAGCACGACATAAGGTGAATATAAACAAGAACAAAATGGGGGTAATGGAATGAGGTTGAATTAAATTAGGCCACATCGGTGTAATTGAACTCAATAAAAATTGCCAATCAGACAGTGATATAATTTTTGATGGTAAAAATAGGGAGAATGGTATTTTTAATACGAGAATTTCCTGCCACCAAATGTAGATTTATGAGTTTTAAAGATGTGGACAATAAATGGTTCAGCCAAGAAGAAAAATGAACCTTCTGAAATGTGGTGTTAAAGAAGAATGGTGAAGACAAGATGGGAAATTCATTAAACCCACAAGGAGTTGCTGAATAGAATTAGGGAGAAAATAAATTGTGCTATAACTAGTCAAAAGAGGGGATTGATTCATAGGAAATAGAATGAGGCATCAAGTGATTGCCAGTTTAATTCATCGTGAGGGGTTGGGAAGCTGAAACTGAAGAGGGAGATCAAGAAATGTGTGTAGTAAATAGGTTCAAAAGGATGTAGGCTGCAGTAGTTACTCAGAATTGAAGAGAATTGTACAGAACAGAAGAGAGCAGTGCCTCTGGGCTGAAGAACACAACAACAACAACAACAACAACAACACGTCTATGGCAGTTTTCAGTGCCAGTTGAAAATGATATAATGTAAAGGACAAAATTGGTACTGGACTGAATAAATTTCCTGTAGTAACTCACTGAAATGGCATATTCTGTAAGCTAGCAGAAAGCCCTTCAGAATGTCAAAGAGCATCACACATGACAACAAACCATCTCGATACGAACTGCCTGATTCAGACAGAACTCTTTCGAGTATGACTGATGTGACAACATCCTTCTTCAGCATGTGGCCTTACCCTGGTCTATTTTTGATGACCTTATCATGAAGGGGATGTTAGGGACTAATCTACTTTTTTATGAGTCAGTGACATGAGCACAAACATTAATGGATCAGTTGTGAGTGATGAAGTGACCAGGAGTAGTTGTAGTTGTACTATAAATGTAAGATGTTATTTGAGAAGGGGGGCAGACTGTGTTGTATGCCCTTCAGTTAAATGTTAAAATTATTATCAAATTGTTATTACGATGGTCAACTATTAATTTTTGGTGTAAGACCTGCTTTTATTCCCTAATTCTACAATGTGGCAACTATGAATAGGAGTATGAAGACTCTCAGCAAATTGTTACATAAACTGTGTGTCCATAAGAACAACTATACAACACACTTCAGACAGCTATTAAAAAGGCTAATAAATGTAGGCATATTAATACTGTATTTCTAAGGAAATGGAAGTTGTTGTTATGAAAGACAAACTGCGTCAATATACAATTTTCTGGTAGCCAGGAAAAGGTTACAAAATGTATTAGATAAAGAGTGTCAGTAAGTGCCTACATCAGTACAGATTTGGGGTGAAACAAGTTTAAAGTTGTGCTCAACTGCTGTAACCCTCCGTCGGGCGCAGTCAGCCTCACAGGCCAGCAAAACACTTTTTTCAATTCCGTGCTTAACAGTGGTGGCCCAGTGGCCCGCTTCTCCGTTTACTCGCGTAACTTTGGGAACCTCACACAGTGCCGATCCGCAGGCTGCCATCGATTTCCACGCGGATCACAGGGAACTCCTTGGGCCTCACAGGCTGTCTGCGCCCGATTACGTTATAGTTTTTAAGGTGAGATTTTTCAATATATTTTTATTTTATTACTTCGTTTCAATCGAAATAAGTCTGTCCTCTGTGATTTTCACCGTTACCTTCGGAAAAAAAGAAGACTTTGACGACCCTGGCCCTTCTGACTGAGTGCGCCTGATCGAGTTCTAATTTCAGATTTCCTTTCTTTTCCTACGTTATCACACCCATATTTTCTGCTGAAATGTCCAGAAAAGTATATTATGCCTCTAAGCCAATGATATTGTGGAAATAATGCTCCTCCTCGAGGATGAAACTGCTGAAGATCCAGCCGCACTCGAAGATTTAGTCTATGAGAGAGACACCCACTCCCAGGATGAGGTAGGCGAATGCAAGGAGGACTCAGCAACTGAACAGGAAGTTTAGGGAACAGCTCTGAAATATGAAGAAGAGAAGAAAATATGTGAGGAGTTTTTATTTTGGAAACGATAAGACGACGAAGTAGTCTAAGTAGATACCTTTTACTGTTCATAGTGTGAAGAGTCACATCATTATTACACAACATCCAGCGTAAAAGATATTGCTACAAATGACGCCACCAATTGCAAAACCTTGTGTCATCAACATCTAACTGGACAATTTAGCCTGTGTATGCTATGAATATATGTGGAATGTCGATTCGGCTGCAAACTCGACTGAAAAAAATTTTACCCCACAAGGAACGGGAAAGTTCTCCCACATTACCTCCCAAATGGCTAAAACGTTGACCATTTGTGGCTGAAACAATAGTTAGGAGGATGAAGAATCACGAATGTTCAGCTTGTCATCAACCAATCTGCTTGGGCGATGTATACGTTCTGTGCCATACCTGTGTTTCAGCTGTTGATTTGGAAGCTATAGCATCGATTTTTGGCTGCAAATGTGGCGAGAAAAGATGATTCCATGTCAGAATAGACTGCCTAATGTCCTTTAAAAATAACTTCATTACTTTTATGGATGTCTGTTCGACCAATTTTTAATGCTCTTTGTGGGAAATTGGTAATTTTGGTCACTTTAGTGTAAGGTGTATTGTGTTCAATAAATCCATTTTTATGCTTCAAGTTTGCTGTAATTCCTTCCTTCAGATCCTCTCTTCAAGACTAGTCAACGCGCATTTTGAATTTGATTTAACATGGCGGAGCTAGTCCACAAAATATGTGGGTGGCCTCTCAGGCCGGGTGCGCCTGATTTTGTTTCATCTGGAGGTGCGCCCGATGGAGGGTTAAAGAGCATGGTTACCCAAGCTTTTGGAGGCGTTAGAAAAGGAGGCAAGAATGTAATGAAAAGGGGTTGTATTTAAAAGTAACACATTTTAAATTAATATTTAGGTAAAACAGCCATACGTGATTTATGAAGTCACCTTACAGTATCGTAACTGCCCTGGTTGAAACACCTTAAGTTGTTAAAAGTATCTTTCATCACATGTTACCAACACAATGTGCACATGTTACCGTCAAGGCAAGTTAGTTTAAGGTTATGTTGCTAAGAACTGCATTTTTCTCCTGGTCGTGTTGCTTAGCCAAACTGGTTAGAAAATCAAACAGTGTCCATCTTGCAGCTGCTATTGATTAGAATGTTTGCTTCATAGGCCGTGTCTTTACATTGTAGCTAACTTATTTTTGCAAATAAATAAAGAAATAATGCATATCCATTCCTAACATGGGTGAAGAGCCATTGTAAGGAGGGAGGCTACATTAATTGGAGAAACATTACAATAATTTTGTGTGTATTTGCACTGATGACCTCAGACAAGTGCGAAGATTTTGAAACCGAGACACTCACTTTCCTCTAATGCTTGTAGTCACTGCGTACACCTACAGGTTAGAATCTCCACATTTAATGCAGAGAATTCAAGATAGGAAACAACAGGTGTAGTGGTGACCAGAAAAGATTTGAATTAATCCAAGTATGTGGCACACGTTTGCTACATTGGTAATGCTCTTTTACGGGTGTACACTGCTATATAAAAATAATACCATTTCCTTCCATTATTTAAAGTAAACAGCTCCCCACAGACATCCAATTCGTGAAGAACTGACAACTGTTTACAGAAACAGATTTTATATATATGTATATAAATAAGACATTTATACATATATATATTTATATTTGTGCCCTAAGCTCATTTATCTTACATGTTAAATATATTCAGATACAGAAAAGAATATTGCAACACGATCAGTGTTAACCTACGACTAGCAAAGGCATCGCGTGTCTATAAAAAAGTCTTAAATTATTTATATGTTATGATGTACAGAGATTTTATGATGTCAATGTTCCCTGTCTTCAGCTTCCTCCTTTAATCTGATGTAGCTTCCTCCATCTTCCAGATCATCCAGGTGTTGAATTCATCTCCTTCCTCATCGTGCAGTTCCGTTGATCGTCCCTTCGATAATGTCGCGTATGAGGCTTTCTTGTCTAAGTATGTGTCTGATCCAGTTGACCTACCTCTGATGAAATGTACATAATATACTTTCTTCTCTCCTACTCTTCTCAGTACATCGTCATTTGTCACCCTATCCACTTGATCTTCTATATTCTCTCCCAGCACCACATTTCAAAACTTTCCAAGTATTTTTTCTCAAAGTCCTTGTCTCGGCTCGATACAGAACAGTGCTCCAAATGTAATTCTTTCTTAATGCCAATCTCATCTTGCTGGTCAACAGAGCCCTCTTCTTAATTTCATTTGTGCATTGGGCATAATTTGTCAGGAAGCTACCTTAGTACTTAAACTGCTTCACATTCTCCAGTTCTCGATTATCAACTGTTACCTTCAAGGGTTTCTTCCGTTTTGATATCCGCATCACTTTTGATTTCTCAATGGTTTAGCATACCATATTTGCTACCAGTTTCCACCCGCCGGTTCATCATATGTAGCAGTTGTCTTTGATTTCTGGTGAGCACAAACAGGTCGTCTGCATACTTGATAGAGTTGACGAGGCGGCCTCCTATCCTGAAGTTTCCACGCCCTTGCAACGCTTCTCTCGCCAGCCTTTCACCGTACAGATTGAAGAGACTTGGAGATAGACAACATCCTCGTCTGACTCCCCTTCCTATTTCCACAGTTGTTTCTCCATAGTTAAATCGCAACTTTACCCTTTGTCCCAGGTACAAGTTCGGAATTAGTCTCCAATCTACATCTACAAGGGGTACTCTGCAAATCACATTTAAGTGCCTGGCAGAGGGTTCATCGAACCACCGTTATACTATTTATCTCCCATTCCATTCTCAAATAGCACGCGGGAAGAAAGAACACCTGATTCCCTCCATTTGAGCTCTAATTTTTCGTATTTATATCTGGTGATCATTTCTACCTATGTAAGAGTCAACAATATATTTTCGCATTTGGAGGAGAATGTTGGCGATTGGAGTTTCGTAAGTAGCCCACGCCGCAGTGATAAGCGCCGTTGTTGTTATGATTCCCATCCCAGATCCTGTATCACTTCCGTAACGCTGTCTCCTCTGAATCGTGACAGTACGAAACGAGCTGCCCTTCTTTGGACTCTTTCGATGTCCTCCGTCAAACCCACCTGATAAGAATCCCACACTTATTCAAGAATCAACAAAACGTCAGTTTGCTTCGACGAATGGAAATCAAGATTCGGCGCTAGCAGCTGGAAAACAGAGATATACACAACAAAAATCAAATAGCAATCATGGTACTAAAAATATGAAAGCTATAAAATGCTATAAATGTCAGACAATTGGGCATAAGGCGAATGAGTGTAAAACTTGGAAGAAATCAAATATTTCAAAAAGTTCTGCAAACTCTGTGAAATCGGAAGACGAAAATGTTTTGATGGCCCTTACTACATCTTCGTTGTATAGTGACAGTTGGTATGTTGATTCAGGATGTACAAGGCACATGATGAATAAAGAAGACTGGCTTAATAATTTCGAATCGATCACAGTTACAAATGTTACAGTAGCAGATAACAGCAATCTTCAGGCGATTGCAGAAGGCAGTGTTCGTCTTGAGCTCGCTAGTGATGAAGCAAATAAATCAGTAACGATTAAAGATGTTGCATATGTTCCAGGCCTTGCACACAATTTACTGTCAGTGAATCAAACGACAAGCCATGTTTTTTTTCTTTATTGTATTTCCACACCAGCGATTACACCAGTAGGCTGGCAGCAGCTCCAGAGGCTGCTCTTCAGCCGAGAGATTAAAATACATTGATGAGATGAAATTTAAAATACATGAGAGGCGAAAAATCAACGGAGGAACAATGACACATACATGGCGACAAGTGGAGGTACAAACAGTTGACAGGTGAACAAAAACCGGATGTAGTCAGTTAAAAACGAGGAGCCACGGTGACTTAAAAAGCACATGTTGGACGACAAGAACACAGGACGGCGAGGACACGGAGACACTAAGTAAAATACACGGTGCGACCCTTGTCTGGTTGCGGTGGACGTAGTTAAAAAAAAAAAAAAAAAAAAAAAAAAAAAAAAAAAAAAAAAAAAAAAAACCACACACTTCACTGTAGCACAATACACAACACTTGACGTAGCACTTATAAAACTGTCGGTCCAGGACCCCGATAAAAAGGGGGCGGAGCAAAGCGTGGGGGAGAGGGGAGAAAAAAAACGGCGGTGAAGAAAAGGGGGGCTGCAGGGAAGAGCCGTAGGGACTCCAGGGAAGGGAGGGGGGTAGCCAAGCGGGGGAGCGGAAGGGGAGGGAGGAGAGGGGGCACTTTATCTATGGGTGGGGAATCAGAGCTGGTAGGACGGGTAGATGTCGGAACGGAGGACGTCATCAGGAAAGGGGAGGCGGCGGAAATTACCCTGGGAGAGGACATGGAGGGTGTGGAGATGAAGGGAAGGGGGTATAACGCGGTAGAGGCGTGGCAGAGGCCCAGGGTTGGTAAGGATGTGGTGGACCAGGGGGTTGCGGGAGTCAATTTTACGGGTGGTATAGAGGATACGGATACGCTGGAGATATTCGAGGAGGTGGGGAAACGGGATCAGGTCATACAGGATCCGCGTGGGGGACAGGAGCCGGATGCAGTAGGCGAGGCGGAGGGCGTGGCGCTCGAGGACTTGGAGGGTTTTATAGTAGGATGTGGGAGCGGAGATCCAGGCAGGATGGAAGCTGCAAAGGACAGGACGCATGAGGGACCGGTAGGTGTAGAGAATGGTGGAGGGGCTGAGACCCCACGTCCGGCCGGTGAGGAGTTTGAGGAGGTTAAGGCGGGAGAGGGCTTTCTGTCGGACAGTGCGGAGGTGGGGGGTCCAGGAGAGGGTATGGTCGAGGGTTAGGCCAAGGTACTTCAGGGTGGGGGTGTGGCGGATAGGGCGGTTGTGGAGGGCGAGGTAGAAATCGTGGAGACGGAAGGAGCGGGTGGTACGACCTATGATAATTGCCTGGGATTTGTCAGGATTGACAGAGAGGAGCCACCGGTTGCACCATGAGGCGAACTCGGTGAGGTGGGACTGGAGCAAAAACTGGGAGCGGGCAACGGAGGGGGCGAGGGCTAGGAAGGCGGTGTCGTCAGCATATTGGAGAAGGTAAACGGGAGGCTCGGGTTGGGGCATGTCGGCGGAGTAGATGAGATAAAGGAGAGGAGAGAGGACGGAGCCTTGGGGCACCCCGGCAGAGGGGTAGAACAAACGGGATCGGAGTTGCAGACAGTGACATAGGCGGGGCGGCGGGTGAGAAAGGAAGCAATGAGGCGGACGTAATTAATAGGAAGGGCGTAGAACTGGAGCTTGAAGAGGAGACCGGAATGCCATACACGGTCGTAGGCTTTTTGGATATCAAGGGAGACAAAAATTGCGGAGCGACGGGAGTTGAGTTGGACAGAAAGGAGATGAGTAAGGCGAAGGAGCTGGTCATTGGCAGAGAAGGAGGGTCGGAAGCCACATTGGGAAAGGGGGAGAAACTGGTGGCGATGGAGGTGCTGATGGATACGACGGGAGAGGATGGTTTCCAGGACCTTGCTGAACACGGAGGTAAGACTGATGGGACGGTAGGATGAGGTCTGGGATGGGGGCTTATCAGGTTTTAGGAACATGAGAATACGGGAGGTCTTCCACAGGTCGGGGTAAAAGCCGGTGAAAAGGATGACATTATATAAGGTAGCAAGAGCTTTGTGGAAGGAGGGGGGGCAGGCTCGGAGGTGACGGTAGGTCAGCCGGTCGTGACCAGGGGCGGTGTTGCGTTTAGTCCGAAGAGTGTCAATTATGTCACGGGCGGTAATGGGTGCGTTCAGTTCTGAGGGGGGAATGTGGTCCAAGTACTGGAAGCCGGGGGCGAGCGGAGGAGTGGAGGTATCGGTTCGCTCATGGACGTCTGGGAAGAGAGAATAGTCAAAGAGAGGATCATCAGGAATGGAGAAGACTTCGGAGAGGTAGGAGGCAAAGTGTTCTGCCTTACTGGCGTTGTCAGGAAAAGGACGGTCATCATGGAGAAGCGGGTAGTGGGTGGAGGAATGACCGCCAGTAAGGCGGCGGAAGGCATGCCAGTACTTGGAGGAATTGACAGGGAGCGTGGAATTGAGGCGGGTGCATGTCTGGCGCCAGTCCCGGCGTTTTTTCGCGAACGAGAGGTTTCGGATGTGGCGTTGGATTTGCCGGTGGCGTCGGAGTGTGTCCCAGTCACGGGTCCGGAGGAAGGAGCGGTAGAGACGACGGGATTCGCGAAGGAGAAGGACGGCCTGCGGAGGAAGGGTAGGACGGTGAGGATAAATCGCCCGGGTGGGGATGTGGGCAAGGACCGCGTCAGCAACGGTCTGCTGGAGGAAGGAGGAGGCGACAAGCCATGGTTTGTGTGTGTTATTTAATGACGTACACTCGTACAGTGCGGGATATATAACGAGATAGATGTACTCATCTCTGGAATACCTGTAGCGACTGCAACTCAGGTAGGTGGCATGTATCGATTGAATGAAATTCGACATTGTGCAAATGCTGTAAACACTGATAATTATGATTTGTGGCACCGAAGATTGGGACATCTGAATCGTGTAAGCATGCGTTTACTAAAGGAAAAAAAATGGCTGATTGACTTAATTGGACTAACATAAATTTAGATCCATGTATCTCTTGCATTAAAGGCAAACAATCTCGCCAATCTTTTCCAAAAACATCAAGTAGGAGAGCTGAAGGTCTGCTTGATATTGTATATTCTAATGTATGTGGACCCATGAGTATGGCTTCGTGGGGAGGAGCACGTTATCTTCTCACGTTTACAGATATGATGTCACGAAAGTCATTTGGTTATATGTTAAAATCAACAAAAGAAGTTTATGATATTTTTATTAAATTCAAAGCACGAGTTGAAAATGAAACTGGTCGAAAGATTCGAATACTTCGCACGGACAATGGAAAGGAATATATAAATGAGCGTATGAAGACATTCTTAAAAGCAAATGGTATTCGACATGAAGCAACAGTTCCTTATACACCGCAACAAAATGGTGTTGCTGAGCGTCTGAATCGGACAATCATTGAGAAGGCAAGATCGATGTTGACAGATTCAGGACTACGCAAAGAATATTGGGCTGATGCTGTTAATACTGCGATTTATCTGAAAAATCGATCTCCTACGAAAGCTGTCAAGAATGTTACTCCTGAAGAATTGTGGAGTGGTCGTCGAATAAATCTCAGTCACTTGCGAATCTTTGGGTGTCGAGCATTTGTCCATGTTCCAAAAGAAAAGCGAACAAAATTAGAAGATAAGTCGAAGGAACTTATTTTTGTTGGATATTGCGAAGACAGTAAAGCATACCGCCTAATTGACCCAAATTCACCAACAAAAATTGTGAAAACTCGTGATGTGCAGTTTATTGATGTCAAAGTATATGATTTATCTATTCAATGTTTTATATATATGTACTATTATTTGTGTGTGTGTGTTCTTACTCTTTGAAGGTGACAATTGAAGATTCCATGAACTATTTTAATTAGATGTGCAGTTGTTCAGTTGTCTTGGTGATTGCTAGAAGTATCTTAATTATCGTTCTTTAGCGGAATTTTAATAAATGTTTATTTTCTTCAAGAAAATTGCATTTGATGTTTAATCAACATGGTAGCAGATGTTGATAATTACGTTTTTATGAAGAACGATAGTTTTGGTCGAGTTTAAGATACTAAAAGTGAAGAAAGACGAAACCATGGCCGAAGAAAGACAACAAATTGAGAAACTCACAGGTGAAGAAAATTGGGCGACTTGGAGAATCGTAATGAGAACTATTTTGGAATGTGACGAAATCTTTGACGTCGTAAATGGCGCGCTGCTTAAACCAGAAGAAGGCGGACAAAATTATGAATCTGATATTAAGAAATGGACGAAGGCAAATGCAAAAGCAAGGAAACGGCTAATTTTGTCGCTTGATACTAAGCCTTTACTTCGTGTTGGTGAATGTAAGACTGCTAAAGAGATTTGGGATAAGCTACACAAGATTTACGATGTTCACTCAGCCGAAAATATTGATCTGCTTCGACATAAATTTCACAACATTGTGTGGGAAGCATCTGGTGGTATACAAGCCCATTTAGCGAAATTTGATGAAATAAAAACTCAACTTGCTTTGCTAGACAAGCCGATCGACGATGGTGATCTTTGTGCGCGATTTTTGCAAACTTTGCCGAAAGAATTTGACTACATATATATAACATGGCACGATTTACCTGCTGAAGAGAAGACGTGGAATAAACTGCAAAAACGGTGTTTAAATTATGAATTGAGAATTACAGATCGTGATGAAGAAAGTGTTGCTTCAGCAATGATGTCGAAAATGAAGATTAATAAAGAGCGACAAAGGCGCAAACCAACTACCGAAACAGACGCATTAAAAACGTCTAATCACAAAAGTACTGAAGATAGAAAATGTTTTTCTTGCGGTAAAGTAGGTCACTTATCAAAACAGTGCAAAACAGGCCTAGTGTGTTTCAAATGTAAAAAAAAAGGCCATCGCTCAAATGAATGTGCGAGTATTTGCGTGAATAAAAATGAAGACTGTGCTATGTTAAGTAAAGTTTTAATGCTGAAACGCAACAGTAGTTTTTCAGTAGATGTAAATACGCTTGATTGTGATGAGTGGTACATTGACAGTGGTGCGACGCATCACGTAACAAAGCAGCGTGACTGGTACACTACCTACGAACCTTTTAAGACTCCAAGGAAGATGGATAGTGCCAAGAATGGTGTGCAAATTGAAGCACTTGGCACAGGTCGTATTGATGTAAAAGTTTTTAATGGGCAGAAGTGGACAGAACGATATTTTGAAGATGTTTGGTTTTGTCCTGATGGATCCTGCAACTTATTTTCTGTTAAGAAGGCTGCACAAAAGGGAATAAATCAAGTAATCGAAAATGATGGAAAATCATGGGTATTTTTCAAAAATGATATTCCGATTGCTGTTGCTACGTCCATTGCTGAAAATGAACTTTATCGTTTAGCTGTGAAAGTTGTTCGTAAAGTAAAGTCCTGTGTTGTTGCTGAAACTGATGACACCTTGCAGAGTTGGCACGAAAGAATGGGTCATCAAAATAAG
Source organism: Locusta migratoria (assembly GCA_026315105.1). Taxonomy (NCBI): domain Eukaryota; kingdom Metazoa; phylum Arthropoda; class Insecta; order Orthoptera; family Acrididae; genus Locusta; species Locusta migratoria. The sequence goes on along the minus strand of CM048754.1, from coordinate 46,553,020 downwards.
CGCCATGTGCACCAGTTCTTGAAGGATCATGGTATAGAGACAATGTTTGATAATAGCCTTTGTGAAGGGTGTGTCTATGGTAAACATAATCGCCTGGCATTTGGTGAAAGAGTGGAGAAACCAACAAAACCTGGAGAATTATTTTATGCAGATGTATGTGGACCAATGGAGGAAACTGATTTGCAGGGTCATAGATACTTTGCTGTTTTTAAGGACGATTTTTCCAGTTTTAGAGTAACATACCTTCTGCATCGCAAAGATGAAATTAAAGAAAAATTACCAGTATTCATTAAGATGATGAAGACTCAGGCAGATGTTACTGTAAGAGAATTACGTACAGACGGTGGCAAGGAATTCCACAACAAAGATGTACAGAAGATTGCTGACTCATTTGGGCTGAAACATTCAATAACTGCACCATATACTCCTCAGCAGAATGGAGTTGCCGAGTGGGAAAACAGGATTCTTTGTGAGATGGCACGTTCTTGGCTTTGCTCAGCTGAATATTTGCCAAAAGCATTGTGGGGTGAGGCTATTCTGGCTGCTACATACACTCTGAACCGAACTGGTCCCACAAAAATGAAAGGTAAAACTCCAATTGAAATATTTATGAAGAAGAAAGGTCGTTTTGATAATTTAGTGATTTTTGGAACAGAATGTTATGCATGGATTCCTACACAAAAACGGAAGAAGTTTGATGCTAAATCTTCTAAAGGATATGTGGTTGGTTATGATGATTGTGGGTACCGTATTTATTTTCGTGAAAAAGGATGTGTGTGTGTTTGTAGAGATGTAAAGTTTGCAGTCAAACAGTTACAGAAATCATATGCTCATAAGACTAAAAATGTTGTTGATGTGTCAGATATAGATGAAGATGCTGCAGAATATGAATATAAAAATTTTGATTTTGAAGAGGACAGTCAAACTGTTACTGTTAACCAAGATGTAACTGTAAGTGATGAAAGGGTTAGCAACAATTTCAATGGCACTGAGGAACAAGCTGAAAGTAACTTGGAGGCAAGACATGAAGAGAAAGGAAGCCACAATTTACGTGAACGACGGAATTTGAAGAAACCTTCTTGCTACTGTGAAGATTCAGACCATAAACCTAGAATGATGTTGCTTTGTGAAACACCAAGGAACTATAAAGAAGCAATGCAGTCAGAAAATTCTGAAGCATGGAAGAAAGCAATGGAGGAAGAAATAAATGCTCTGCAGAAAAATGAAACATGGGAACTAGTGTACAAAGAGAAACCAAACAAGCTAATTGAAAATAAGTGGGTCTTTGCTACAAAATTAAATGAAAATAGTGAAGTGGTTAGGTACAAGGCTCGCCTGGTGGCAAAAGGATACACTCAGCGCTTTGGAATAGATTATGTTGACACTTTTAGCCCTGTTGCAAGATTTGAGACAATGAGATGCCTGTTGAGTGTTGCAGTTCAACATATTTGGTGTATAAGGCAATTTGATGTGAGGACAGCATTTCTTAATGGTATTTTGAAGTAAGAAATATACATGTATCAACCAGAGGGTTTTGACGATGGTACAGGACGTGTATGCAAATTACTGAAGAGTCTATATGGTTTAAAGCAAGCTTCAAAATGTTGGTATGAATGTCTTGTAAAGTTTCTTATTGAATGCAATTTACGGGAGAGTCATTCAGATCCATGTATGTTCTATGGTGAAAACCTAGTACTATTGTTTTATGTTGATGATGGACTGGCTATGGGTTCCACTGATGCAACATCCAAGTTTATAGAACTGTTGGGTAAACGTTTTCAGATTACTTTGGAAAAGGTTGATTACTTCTTAGGTTTACAGATTAAGAAGTTTGACAACTGCATTCAAATAAACCAGTCAGCATATGTGAAAAGAATTTTAGAGAAATATGGTATGGTGGATGCAAAACCATTATCTTTACCCATTGAACCAGGATGGATACCAGGTGAATCACCTCCTTTTAATAATACTAAGCTATATCGAGAAATGGTTGGAAGTTTAATGTATTTAACACAAGCTACAAGGCCGGATTTATCATATGCTGTTAATGTTGCATCAAGAGTTCAAGACTCACCAACACAGGCACATTTTGCATTGCTCAAGCGGATACTTAGGTATCTAAAGTCAACAATAACAGATGGTATTCAGTTCATAAAAGGTGACAACTGTAACATTGAAGCTTACAGTGATGCAGATTATGGTGGGGACAGAGGGACTAGGCGGTCAACAAGTGGCATTCTACTCAAGTTCCATGGAGGGCCAGTTGTGTGGAAGAGTAAATTACAAAAGTGTGTTGCTCTTTCTTCAGTGGAGGCAGAATATGTGGCTGCAAGTGAAGCCTGTAAATCACTTGTGTGGTTGGATCAACTTCTGAAAGAAATTGGAGCCGTTAATGAAACTTCAGTTCCTGCTTTACAAATAGATAACCAAAGTGCTATCAAATTCATTAACGGTTCAGGGTTTTATGAACGTTCAAAACATATAGAAACAAGGTACCATTATATTCGTCAACTGGTTAAAGAGAATAAGGTCAATGTGAGTTACGTACCAACTAATAGACAGGCAGCTGATATTTTGACAAAAGGACTACCATTTACAAAGTTAAAATTGATGAAGGAATTTGCTGGTATGGTGTCTACGTCACAATATATATGAAAACATTGCGGGAGAGTGTCAAAGTATATGATTTATCTATTCAATGTTTTATATATATGTACTATTATTTGTGTGTGTGTGTTCTTACTCTTTGAAGGTGACAATTGAAGATTCCATGAACTATTTTAATTAGATGTGCAGTTGTTCAGTTGTCTTGGTGATTGCTAGAAGTATCTTAATTATCGTTCTTTAGCGGAATTTTAATAAATGTTTATTTTCTTCAAGAAAATTGCATTTGATGTTTAATCAACAATTGAAAACTCAAAATGTCAATGTGGCAATGACTGTATGAAGAACATTAAGTCTACAGGTGACAAGCATATAAATAATAGCCCTTTGGACTTAATTAATGATAATTGTACAGATATCACACAGCCGGCAGCTGTACCTAATATCGTTGATATGACAGTTGAACCAACACAACCGACTGATGATAAACATTTAGTTCAGTTTGAAATGACGCAAAGTAATGAAGAGCAAGCAGTTAACTGTAACTTCGATCAAGATACTGATCAACAAGAAACAATTCCCATGCAACCAGAAACTAGAAAATCAACACGCCAAAAATGTTTAAACCCCAAATACTTCAATGATGATTTTGTTTGTGTTGCTAGAATTCCTGAGCCAAAATCGTTTACGGAAGCAATGACACGTGACGATTGGGAAAAGTGGTAAGAAGCATTAGATGAAGAATATAAGTCTTTACTTGAAAATGAGATATGGACTTTAACTGATTTATCTCCAGGCAGAAAGACAATCAATTCTAAATGGGTTTTCAAAGTCAAAGAAACAGCAAACGGTGACACTGAGCGTTATAAAGCTCGTTGTGTTGCAAAAGGCTATTCTCAAATACCAGGAGTAGATTTTGATGAGACATTTTCACTTGTTGTTCGTCATTCTTCACTTCGCACACTGTTGGATTTAGCAGCTAAACTTGATCTCGACATTGAACATATGGATGTTCGAACTGCATTCTTGTATGAAGATCTAAATGAAGAAATTTATATTCGTCAACCTGAAGGCTACGTGAAGAAGGGGGAGGAGGCGAAGGTTTGCAAACTAAAAAAAGCAATCTATGGTCTCAAACAGGCTGCACGCGTTTGGTATCAGAAGTTAGATACAATGCTACATACAATGAACTTAAAAAAGTCTGAATATGATCAGTGCATCTACTACAGAACTGAGAAAGAAAATGTACTCATTGTAGCTGTTTATGTAGATGATCTCATCATTTTTTCAAACAGAAGTAATAAATACAAACAAGAACTGAAGACAGAACTGATGAATCGCGTTAAGATGAGAGATCTTGGTGAGCTAAGTTGGTGTCTTGGCATGAGAGTAAAACGAGACAGAAAACAGGGCACAATTACCATTGATCAAAGTAAATATGCAGCAAATATACTCAAGAAATTTGGAATGGAAGATTGTAATCCAGTTGCATATCCAATTGAACCTGGTTTGAAACTACAAAAATGTGAAGAAAAACTGACAGAAGAAGAAGAATTGGCATTAAAACGCATTCCATATCAGCAAGCTGTTGGTTCTCTTCTGTATTTGTCTCAAGGCACAAGACCAGACATTGCTTATGCTGCGGGGGTTGTAAGCAGATTTAACTCCAGTTATAGAAAAATCCACTGGGAAGCTGTAAAACGAATTCTGAGATATATTAAAGGTACAATCAATACAGGACTGATATTGAAAAGAACTGGACCTACAAAAGTTGAAGGGTTCTGTGATGCAGATTATGCTTCAGAGCTCGATCAAAGGCAATCGACGACGGGCTACGTTTTTAAGCTAGCGGCAGCAGCAGTGTCGTGGAACACAAAGTTGCAACAAACAGTGGCTCTGTCAACAACAGAGGCTGAGTACATGGCTCTATCAATCAATTAGTACTGACAAGCAAGAAGCTGATTTTTTGACAAAAGCACTCCCTAAAGTAAAACATCAGTGGTGTAGCCAAGCTGTGGGACTTTCTGAGTTCACAAATTGACATTTTGCGAACTTGTGGGGGTGTTGGGAACAAATGTGTTATTTTTATTTTGTGCTGACAGAAACACTGTGTGACAGTTCTTTATTCTGAGTTGATTTATATCTTTGGATTTTTAACTCTTTTGTAGTAGCTTCTGTGAATAAATAGTTTATTGTCTGTGTTCCTGGTAATATGGTGTACACGTTTCTAATTTCCAAATAAGTGACTTTAAATCTCTTGAGACGACTAATTGGAGTCAATATCCAATAGTTTCATAGATTTTGTTGCAGAGTTGTGTCAGCACTTTCAAACCTTCACTTACACGACCATCACCAGACCACAACTGCAATAATACATAAGATACTATTTGACAGATAAATTATTTCTAAAGCGATTATTTAAACTAAGAATAAAATATATCCATAATGTTGGCCACTGATTATTTTCAGCTGGAGCTGCCTAAATCTTTAATGTTGACTGCTGTAGATCTAGGTGCAGTCATCCTTTAAATACTGTAAGCTCCACCCTCTAATTTAAATGTTGGGTAATAGGGTATAAGTTCTAACAGAAGTTATACAACAATGGATTTCAATATGCAACACACCAAAGAATGGTTAATCAAGTCGAAAAATGTAAAAGAATTTAAAAGTACATTATATATGGTTACTAGCTTAAACCCGCGGCTCCACTCCCATGTTGGTTGATTGTGATATTATGATAGATAATGCGCGAAAGGTCAAATCGATTTTTTTACAGAGATGTATTAAAAGAAATTTATTTTTTACTGCTTTATTTATTTATTCTTATATTTCCTCATTCATATGCTTATCCTAACAGAGAAAAAGCTGAAGACATTAGCTTCGTTTGAGTGGCGCTGCTGACGGTCTGGAATGGTTTGAGGCGTTCAAGTGGCATTTTTGACTCTTTCTGACGATATCTGACTGACCAATCAGGTGTTCCAGTGGCGGAGCTGATAGTTTGCGACCGTTTGTTTTAGTCAGCGGATTTTCGTCAAACTATTTTCTGACTGACTCCAAAGCATTTAACAAGCCTCCTCCAAAAGACAAGCCCGCATATTTACGAAGAGATTTGTGTTCTAAGTCTTTGATTTTCTCTTGATTGAGGCTGAGCTTTGTATATTAGACAGGCATTCTTTCAACTTATGTGGCCTTCTAATACAGTACGTCCCCTTTTTATTACACCCATACATACTATAAATTAAAGGTGTGGAAATTTTCATAACATACGAATTTAAAGATGAATGCGTATGTTTTTACAGTTTGGATTGTGATATATTCGCCTGAGAATGAAGTCAAAATAGTCCTACTGAGATGTTCTGTGCCATCTGTAAATGAAGTGATTGACACATAAGAATAATATAGGTCACAACAGGCATTGGCAGTGATAGATTTTTATAACCGACATCTAGCTTTATATGTGCTACTATAGCGTCTCACAATTACTGTTCCTTGTTTCTCCTTGTGGTTATTTATTATAGAAATCTATTAGTGCCAATGTGTGTGTTTCTACACTAAATGTGTAACTTCTGGAAAAGTCATGTACGATGATAATTATTGACAACACCTGCAAATTTTTGTATATTAATTTGTATGTTTCATTTTTTAAATTTTATTGTAACTCATAAAATGGGACAAAATACATATGAAGTTGTATGTTACCAAATATTCCTTTCACACACAACCATCCTGTATGAGGTTTTGCCAGGTTAAATTGGCTACATTATCACCCCGTTTACATGGGCTCCCATACACGTGCCTTTATTCGTAGAACTGTTTTCGAGTGGTACTTTGGCTCTTCGGCTCTCAAATACATACTTTGGAGACAACATTCACTTCTTCCTTCCATGTGAAGTACGCCATTTTGATTTGCCGTATATCTCTCAGTTTTGGTTTTATAACTCGCAATAAACTGTTTCAGCGCAACGACGAATTACAAACCATCTCTGGATGGATTTATTATAACTAAATGTAATTAACAAATTAACATTAAGCAACAAACTTGTGGGAGCGTGTATATACAATTTTAAGGTAGTAATAATATCGAGGTGCTGTGGTGTAACAGCTAGCGTGCTAGACTTCCAACTTTCCAAGCAAGAAGTTCTGGGAACGAAACACACTCGATGCATTTTTTTTTTTTTTAATCTTAACGTTTGCAACACATTGTGGGAGTTAATTATCCACAACACTTTGTGGAATTTTCTTATTCACATAACAGAATTATGTTATGGAGTACTCTTCTATGCTGTCTCAGGAGTTAATAACATCGAGTTGGTGATTTTTATGTGTGACTGAAGAACAGAAAATGAAACTGCTGCTGCAATTGGTGCGATCAGCAATGATACTTATGTTCTTCCTTCTCACAAATATTTCACTTTGTTCCAACTACGTTGCAATTTTCGAGAATATGGTTGGAGACAAAACTAGAGGAACGTTAAAATTGCTGGTACAGTAAGTGAAATGAGTATCAATGACATTTAGGCATACACTATTCGCTAGTCAGAAAGATGTGGCTATTTATTTGCGAATATTTTAGCGCTTAGTTTCGAGAGTGCGCTTACACCGATATTCCTTCTCACCAGTATTTCGTGGCTTGTTTCTGAATATGTCACGATTACAGTGTGTGCGGTTAACTAATATCCTGACACGATAAATTTAATTTCTGTTGCAAGTGCATACAGAATATTCAGAACAACGTCATCTGCTGGCATCTCTACACGTGCCTTTAATGGGCAGTCTTCAGGCCTAAAGACATTTGTGTTCGTTGTCCTCTTTAAGATCTTAAAACGTAAACAAAGGCATTTAACTGTAAAAAAAGTATTTGTCGTTATTATTTACAGCACGTTAGCTTTGAAATTGTATTGTTCAATGATACGCGAGCTACGTGTCTTGGAATTCAAACGCGAAACTTCCACTTTTCCAAATAATCGCGAGTCAACTGCAGCATTCTGGCAGGTGGATTGTAGTTTCGGAATAGGAAAGTACAAACAACATTTTACTTTCAACTTGGAATATAAATACATAACAGGTACGGAAATGCAGGTAACACTTTCCAATTACACAACTAAACAAGTAATGAACAACTGGTTTAATTCGTCTGCTAGAATTGCTACCGCAGACCTGACAGCCACAGATATACATTTATCGTTGCCTCCAAAGTATGTCTTTGAGAGCCGAAGTACAGTACCACTCGAAAACGGTTCTACGAATAAAGGCACGTTACACGGGCAGCCTTTTGGTCGTCCGTCGCCATTTGTGGCACCCACCTGCAAGACACTTTTCGTATTTTCAGGCCGTGTGCACAGAACCCACAGAAATGGCAACTCTGGAGGCGATCTGTTCAACACTCATTCAGTGATCCCCCCAGACCGGCTTGTGCGAGCCCGAGGTTGTTTCGATCTGTTGTCACACGATGTTCTGCCTTCATTAAACTGTCACACCCACGAACGCACTTTTGACACATCCATAACTCCATCACCACATGCCTCCTTCAACTGTCGATGAATTTCAATTGGTGTCACACCACGCAAATTCAGAAAACGAATGATTGCACGCTGTTCAAGTAAGGAGAACGTCACTATTTTAAGTATCTAAAACAGTTCTGATTTTTGCCGCTGGCGGTAAAATTCCATCTGCCGTACGGTGCTGCCATCTCTGGGACGTATTGACAATGAACGCGGCCTCATTTTAAAACAATGCGCATTTTTCTATCTCTTTCCAGTGCGAAGAAAAAAAATCGGAGGCCTTAGAACTTGAATGCACCTCGTATAACTTAATTTTTGTTGATTTGAAAATGGGCTGAAAGATCTGAAAATGGTAAGCCTACAAAAAGGAGTGTGTGTGTCCACGTGCAGACTCATTTAATGGGAACTGAAGTCCTACTGACAAGAAACTTTCATCCACCTAATACATGTGAAAGTATTCTCACCCGACTTTATTCAGAATACCATAACTTATTACTGTGAAAGCTCTGCAGGCTTATAAATTTTGTTACAATGTATTTACTTGTCAGTGCAAGACGTTTTAGTTGAAACTATCTTCAATTTATGAAGCCTTTGTTCGCTGTTACAGACACCTAAGGGGTTTAAGTCATATAAATAATCTTCAAATAGGTTTTGTTCAGCATAACGTAAAAATAGAAGAATCAAAAATTATTTAGGGAAAATAAATTGCCCCTATTTTATTTTGATAAACACTGATGTAATATTGGTTCTTATGCCAATTTTTGTTGTTCTTCGGTTTCGAAAATACGAGGGGGGGGGGGGGCGGCAAAATGGGTACCGGCACTTGGTGGCAGAAACCCACGCTGCGCCATTAACGATTTCAGATTAAAGGCCAATTCACACTGTCCGTCACGTCACGGCACCGTCACGTCAAGTTGTATTCACACTGTCCGTCACGTCAGTTCGTCCATCTCAATACGCGATGTTGAAAGTGAGGTTATGAGTGGCGATCTGTTATGTAGAAAGTCATAGTTTCAGTGGCGTAACTAGCACTTGGCTTTGGGGGGGGGGGGGGGTAGATCTGCTTGACGAGCAAAATTTTAGTCAGTTTCCAGACTACAATCTACCACTCCCATTGAAGAAACTAATTCACTCCGATGCAGTGAAAGCTTATGGTAAAACACCACAAGTTTCCAATCTTTACCTTTACCAGATTGCTGTTATACGATTTCTTTCTTTTCTTTTTTCCTTTTTTTCTTTTTTCTTTTTCTTTTCGGGTTCTCGGGGGGGGTTCTATCCCCCTCATCCCCCCATAGTTACGCCACTGCATAGTTTAATACTAGAATTGAGGGAACAACAACGCTAAATGTTATTGACGGCCAAAGAAAATCTTACAGTGTATGTTTTTGGCCTATTTACTGGGAACTGATAACAACTTTTCAAAACATCGACATCTATTTTCAAGCGAAAAAATAAACATATGAAAACATCAAACAATACTTTTAAGAGCATAAATAGCGTCTGTTTACTTTATCCATTACAATTTGGCCGCTGACATTATTAATACCATCGCAAAAAAACTGAATTTTTGTCTATCATTAGAACTGACTTATTCACTTAAAATGTTATGTAATGAAAAATGCGTAATCAAATTGCAATCTTATTCAAATAAACAGTTTGCTTCAGTCTATTCTGTTACAATGTTACGTAACATAAACCATTTTTTGGTTTCAGATATCCGACCTCGATTTTAGGGGGACACTCAATTGACAAAAATATTTAAGTCGTTATGGAACATTTGTTATTTACCCCTAAAACGAAGTATAATAACAAAATAAAGATGACTAAGACACTGCCGCGGTGGAGTAGCCGAGCGGTCTAAAGCGTCTCGCTGCGGAGCGCGCGGTTTCTCGCCATGGAGGTTCCGAGTCCTCCCTGGGGCATGGGTGTGTGTGTTTGTCCTTAGGTTAGTTTACCTAGGTTTAAGTAGTTTGTAAGCTACGGACTGATGACCACGCAGTTTGGTCCGATAGATTTACAAACATTTGAACTAAGACACATGTGCATATAAACAGTGCAATCGTCGACTGCAACATGTAATTCGCGTGACGAAAATAGGCTAACTTCTGATGTTACCAGACGCCGTTCCGTCAAAACATTCTTCTCCAGAAAGCTTGACGTGACGTTGACGTGACGTGACGATCCGGTGACGGACAGTGTGAATGCCGCCATTGGAAACACATTGAGGAATGTTCTGACGGACGGTGACATGACGTGACGTGACATGACGGACAGTGTGAATTGGCCTTAAGATAAACCGTTAAAAGAAGGTAAGGCAAAGGTCGTCCATGGCTAACATCAGCAAGAGATGATCGTTACTCTGGTTAACAGCCCGTCCAGACAGGAGGATGAATTAAACTCATTTGCAATGCACCCTTCAGGCAGCAACAGGACGCACAAGAGTCCGAAATCGTCTTCGGGAATGTGGCCTCTAAACACGGAGACCTATGTTGTGTATCCCATTGAAACGACGACACTGTTTAGACCGCAGAAACTGGGAGGAGGAAACGCCAGGACGGAAGTCGTAACGAATGTTGCTGGGTGCTATTCACAAACGTTTTGTGTTCAGCCAGACAATCGTTGTTCTCTCGTCTGGAGAGAATGTGCACTGCTTATGTGCAGGAAACAACACCATGTTATGGTGGTGTATGAATGGTGTGGACAGGAGTCAGTATTGTTGGACCTCTGTGTGATTCAGAATGGTGCTTTGACTGCTCAGAGGAATAGAGAAGAGATCCTTCGCCCATTTGTAGTGCCGTACGCTGATGCCACGGGAGATGGATTCCTACCAGTGGAGGATAACGCTCGTCCCAACAGGGCTGCACTGGTGGACAACATGACTGAAGCTGAGGGAACTGAGCGAGTGGAGTGGCCAGCTTGTTCACCAGACTTGGCAGACGCCTTGCCGCCAGAGCAGCAGCTGCCACAACGGTTGCAGAGCTGGATATTGCACACATGGAAGAATGGACAAATATATCTCAAGAGCCGATTGATAACCTAAAACTGTCTACGCCATGCAGGTGTGCAACTGTACTGGCTGTCTGAGGTGATCACACACCATATTAGAGGACAATGAGAATGATTTTTTCACTATTACAATAGCCCCATGGTGCCTCACTCTAAGTAAATGCCATGTAGAGAGTTGAGACAGCAAAATATCGTACTGCAGCACACTCAAATTACGATTGTAAACAATACATGAATAAAATTTGTTACTGTACTTATACTGTGTATGATATCTCACCCGATCACCTAATTGTTTTGGGCAGTTTATTAATTGATGAATTGCTTTCTTTTCATAATATTGTTGGGATTTTCATTGTGAAAATATTTGTTAATGATTTGAAAGTATGTGGAAAGTTGCACAGATCACACCCATATTCAACAAAGGCAGTAGCAGTAACCCACTAAACTACAGACCTTTTTCAATTTGCAGCAGGGTTTTGGAACATGTCCTGTATTGAGATGTTATGAATTATCTCAAACAGAATGATCTATTGATCCAAAGTCAACACGGATTTAGAAAATATCATGCATGCGAAACACAACTAGCACTTTACTCACACAAAGTGATGAGTGCTATCGACAAGGGTTCTCAAATTGATTCCGTATTTCTAAATTTCCAGAAGGCTTTCGAAAACGTACCGCGCAAATGGCTTTTAATGAAAATGCATGGTTATTGAATATCGTCCCAGATTTGCGATTGTCAGAGAGGACACAGTTTGTAGTAATCGATGGTAAGGCATCGACTAAAACAGAGGTGATATAGGGCGTTCCACAGGATAGTGTCATTGGTCCTCTTCTGTGCCTTATTTACAAAAACGATTTAGGGGAAAATCTAAGAAGCTCTGTTAGGTTGTTTGCAGATGACACCATCATTTACCGTCTAGTGAAATCATCTGAAGATCAAAACCAAACTGCAGAACGATCTAAATAAGATATCACTATGGTGTAAAAATTGGCAATTGACTCTAAATAATGAGAAGTGTGAAGTCGTTCAAACGAGTATGAAAGAAATCCGTTAAACTTTGTTTACAAGATAAATCAATCATATGTGAAGGCCATAAACTCCGCAAAATACCTAGGAATTACTGTTACTTCAGATTTAACTGGAAAGAACACGTAGATAATATCGTGGGAAAGGTGAACCAGAGACTGAGTGTTATTGGAAGAACCCTTAAAAGATGCAACAGAACTGCTAAAGATACTGCATAAACTATGCTTGTCTGTCCTGTTTTGAAGATTGCTGTCCAGTGTGTAATCCTGATCAGGTGTGTTTGACAGAGGACATCGAAAGAGTCCAAAGAAGGGCAGCTTGTTTTGTATTGTCACTATACAGGGGAGACAGCGTCACTGAAATGATACAGGATCTGGGATGAATCATTACAACAACGGCGTTTATAGGCCAATTCACACTGTCTGTCACGTCAACGTCACATCACGGAACCGTCACGTCAAGTTGTATTCACACTGTCCGTCACTATCCGTCACGTCAATTCGCTTTTTTCAGTAGCTGATGTTGAAAGTGGGGTTATGAGTGGTGACGTGTTATGTAAAAAGTCATATTGTAATACTGTAATTGAAGAAACGACAACGCTAACTGTTATTGATTGCCAAAAACAACTTTACAATGTATGTTTTCGGCTAACTTAATGTGGTAAATTGCTGGGAACTGAAACATGTCAGAACATCGACATCTATTTTAAAGTGGAAAAAATAAACATATGAATCGCGAACACGTCAAGAAATAGTTATGGGACCATAAACAGAGCCTGTTTACTTTATTCGTTACGATTTGCCCGCTGAAATCGTTAATACCGTCATACGAAACTGAATTTTTGTCTTTCATTAGAACTGACTTTTTCATTTAAAGTGTTATTTAATGAAAAATGCATAATCAAATTACAATCTTATTCAAACAAACAGTTTGCTTCAGTCTTTTCTGTTACAATGTTACGCAACATAAACCACTTTTTGGTTTCAGATATCCGACCTCGATTTTAGGGGGACACTCAACTGACAAAAATATTTAAGTCATTATGAAACATTTGATATTTACCCCTAAAACGAGGTATAACAACAAAATAAAGATGAATAAGAGACGTTTGCATATAAACAGTGCAATTGTAGACTGCAAGATGTAATTCGCTTGACGGAAATAGGTTAACTTCCGATGTTAGCAGACGGCCGTTCCGTCAAAACATTCTTCTTGAGAAAGCTTGACGTGACGTGACGGCCTGGTGACAGACAATGTTAATGCCGCCATTAGAAATACATTGTGAAATATTCTGACGGACGGTGACGTGATGGACAGTGTGAATTGGCCTTATAGCTGCAGTGTGGGCTATGTGTAAAACTCCAATCGCCAACATTCTCTTCCGAATGCAAACATATATTGTTAAGTACCAGTTACATAGGTAGAAATGACCATCAGAATACGGGAAATCAGAGCTCGAACGGAGAGATTCAGGTGTTCTTTCTTCCCGCGCAGTATTCGAGAATGGAATGGGAGATAGGTAGTATAAATGTGGTTCGATGAACCCTCTGCCAGGCACTTAAATGTGATTTGCAGAGTACCCCATGTAGATGGATGTGTGAAGTTTGTTGCAAGTCACTAAGTGCTCTCATTCTCAAATAGCAGATGATTAAAGTGTTGTAATTTATGTGCCGCATGATGGGTCGTAAAGATAACATGATTGAGATATTGTCACTGAAATGTCTGTCCCACACATAATGTACTAGTGATGCCAACGGATTTACCCGCTCATTTTAAGCAACTTCAGTTCCCCAACAACACATCATCTGTATCTATGAAAATTAATGTATTTTCCCTATGGGCAATTATTATGAGATCTTCCGATTAGCCCAGCGTTTTGTAGCGATAGGATCAACGTATTTATTAATATGCAGGGTTAAGCGAAATTCACACACTCGGGCTTCACAGCGCAATTTCTCACATGGCAGCAATAAGAACAAGTCTGTCACAAAATTTCCCCCTTCGCATGTTCCTGGCAGTAAATGGACATCAAATACTGACAAGGAGAGGACGCCTTTACGTCATCGCCGAATTCGTCCAAATTTCTGGTACATGTAGGGCGTGGTGAGGTATGAAAGTGTACCAAGTGGGAACTCCGGATGGCCAAGCGTTTAGGAAATAAAAGGAATTTTGATACGCATCTATCATCATATATATCACTGTCCCTGTGACAACGTGTTTAGAAAGCGGTGCTTGGCTCAGCGGTAAAAGATCGGATTCCTATTGACAAGGTCGCGACTTCAACTTCACCCAGTGGCAAAGATTTTCTGCTCCATGGCAAATGTACAACTACATATTGTTCCCGTAGGGATCGTGAGAACAAGATTAGATTAATTACAGCATGCATGGAGTCATTTAAACAGTCATTCTTCCCACGCTCAGTACATGGATGGAATGGGAAAAAACCCTAATAACTGGTTCAGTGGGATGTACCCTCTGACATGCACCTCACAGTGGCTTGCAGAGTATTGATGTGGATGTACACTGACGTCACAATTAGCCGCAACATCATATATATATATATATATATATATATATATATATATATATATATATATATATATAGAGAGAGAGAGAGAGAGAGAGAGAGAGAGGGCATTTGATGAATTTCAGGACTATTAACATTTAAAAAGGAATTGCAGTTAATGCGTACTTGGGGACGTCATGTATGTAAATCGATACTTCGATCCTTCTGCAATTGATCAATTAGATGTACCGGGGTGATAATCATCGACAGAAGCAGGGCATGCAATAATTTTGACCGCATCTTACGCACGTTATGAACGCTGCCCTTTTGCAGTTACATGGTTTTTTAATGTCTTCATAGAAAAACAAACTTGGTTGACACTCTGAAAACAGCTTCTTTCATCACACAGTCCAGCAGTGAACCATGCGTAACGCAGCATGTCGCTGAATTCTTGCGAGGACAGCTGGTGATGTATAATGGAATGTTGTTTGATGCAAGCTTCTCGGGAAACGATTTCTTTATCTTTCTCGATTAGGTAAGTGCAGTTTTGAAATTATTTTATTAAATTTTTACGTGATGATAAAGTATAAAATACAAAATAATACGTATGGTGTTGTGGTTAATTGTGAAGTCAGTAGTACACGCATTGCCAAGGAGCAAAAAAATATTTGCGGCCTTGCGGAATCGAACCCACGAACCTTTCAATAAAAATCCGAGTCTTTACCACTGAGCCAAACACCGCTTCCTAAACAGACTATCTCAGGGGTAATTGACAAGGTGCATATGGTGATAGATCAGTATCAAACTTCCTGTTATTCCATAAACGATTAGCTGTCTGGAGTTCCCACTTGGACCACTTTTCGTGCCTCACCACGGCCAACATGTTCCGTAAATTTGGACGAATTAGGCGATGACGAGTAGGCGTCCTCTCCTTGTGAGACAGGTGTGTGTGTTCCATACATCATTGTGTTTTAGAATTACACAGTTACACCAACAAACTTCTAGGGCATGTAGAAGGCATCTCGAGGAACAAAATGAGTGTCGAAGCCAATGCCCGGAAACGTCAACCGGCGACACTACGGAGATCCCAAGGTGCAGGCACCGGCGCCTGCCACTATAGTCGGCGTCACATACGAAGGCGGCCCACTTTCCAGCCGTTCTGCGCTTCCCCCTCCATTACCGCACTGACAGCCAATAACGTTCATTCTGAAGGCGCGTGGCTGGCCGTGAGTTACGCAATGTTTCTCCCATAGGCTCCACTGTTGGCGCTCGGCCGTAGCTCCTCCCCTCCCCTCCAGTCTTTCCAAGGCTGTGGTCACAGTGGCTCTGATATCGACGACAGACATCGGCGGAAAACGGCCGATCGTTTCAAATCAGTACTCCACTATGGGCACGGTCACAGTGTAGCCGATCTCATCGCCCGAGTGTAGATACTTCGGACGACAGTTGGTGAAATTCAAATCAGTTTGTTTTCTTCGGTCAAATCGACCGACGTTATGACATGCTAGATATGGACAGTGAGAAACTGATATGCTTTGTGAAAGAAAGAGATTGTGGCGCCCAAAATACGATAAATATCACAATCGGGAAATAATTTCGAATCCATGGTCTGATATGACATATTTTTGTAAACTCCAAGTTAGTTAAATCCTTTATCAAAAATTTTAGGCGTAAATTATAACCTTAAAAAAATGTGTTCAATCTGGGATTGTGGCGTATCTTAATGTTATTGTAGTGGCTCTCTTACGTTGTTTTGCATTGTGATAATAGGTTATTAGCTGTCCACAAATTATTCTTACTGGTTCTGGTCTTCTTTAAAAAGGTGGTGAGTCTGTTCTGTGAAGTGACCTGCTGATGTGGTGCAGACCTATGTGTGCTTCCGCTTATCAGTGGTTTCTGGGTTCAAAATTATTCATAATTTCACACTTGTCTCTCACAAATATATTGAATGACATTTAAGTTCAATGTACCGTAACTTCATTTCGTTCATGATAATCGGATGTTTCAGGGTGGCCTATAAGTGTGTTCTTCATGGATTTAAATACTGAAAAGCTGCATCCGTTGCAGGTATTGTTTGCTCCATTAAACTGGATATCACAACACAAAAATCATCACTTATACTGGTTTTTGTACACAGGTAGGCCTAAGTCACGATTATTATGTTGCATATTCTGAGTAATGGAAGAGGCACAAGACCTTTAAGCAGACAGAAAAAAATTATGGTTTCTAACATTAGGATCAAACACACACCTCAATATACTTATTCTGTCCCATTTTCCGAACATCAGTAGCTAACCAAAAGAGACAACTGCAGTGCAAGTGTGTCAGCAAAGCATACATTGAAACGTTGAAAAAGTATCGTTCTTCTGTAAACAAATGCACTAGAAGATGCGAATAAATTCTCGAAATTCGTTGTAGTAAGCAATAAAGTTCCCTACTTAGTGTAGTTTTTCATTATTTAAAGTAATGAGGTTAACTGGCAGGACTGGCGCAAGCCCAAGTGCCGCCCCGTGCGAGCTGCTAAATTGCCGCCCCCCCGTTTTTTGTGTTTTTTTTTTCAGGTCTTTTGCGGAATTTTATTTAAACAAATTTGTAGGAAATGTCAACAACCAATCGCAATTTTTTATTTTACTTTCCAGATCTACCTTGGTTTCGGCCACTGAGTGGCCAGTCTCAAAGCTTTTTAATATATGCTTACATATAAACCGCCATGTTGACAGTCATGTTCAACATGACGGTATAGATGTAAACATAACTCAAAGCATTGAGAATAGCCACACTGTGCCAGAAATCTATGTAGATCTGGAAAATAAAAACAAAAATTGCGACTGATTGGTTACATTCTCTACATATTTGTACAAAACAGTCGTTGGGCACCAGCTCAAAAATGATGTCAAACCTGATTGAAGAAATCTAGCTAATTTTAATAAGCCTTATGACTTTACAAAAATGTTCAAATGTGTGAGAAAACTTATGGGACTTAACTGCTAAGGTCATCACTCCCTAAGCTTACACACTACTCAACCTAAATTATCCTAAGGACAAACACACACATCCATGCACGAGAGAGGACTCGAACTTCCGCCGGGACCAGCCGGACAGTCTATAACTGCAGCGCCTTGGACGCTCGGCTAATCCCGCGCGGCATGAACTTACAAAATTAACGTAATTTAACATTTTTCAATAGTTGTGAACAGATAATGTATTCAACGGAAAACAGTGTACAGTAAATAAATGTTGGCAAAGTGATAGTGTGCGAGTAGTATTGTCAAACAAAAGTGCCGGTCAGAGTTTCATATTTGTTCATGCAGGCGGAGACAGGTGTTTCATGGCTCAATATCAAGACGTCCGACTATCACTCAGAAACGGGTGGCAAAAAGTTTTAAAAATACGTCGAAACCCAACTTATGCCAGGCTTACTACCAATGTCTTTATTCTCTATAATTACTCGCAGCGTATTTACCCATTCGGAATACTTCTAGCCATTGTAGGTGTTGAACATGTTTGATTGTAACAACGTTCAACGATTTTTTTTCATAATACGGGAAGAATAAAACACTCGGAAACTGCCATTGAAGGGATTAGCAAAATTGCTTTAGGCTTAACACATAATCGCAGTATCGAACATTGCATTCGAATTTCATAATTATATTTCGTCTTCTGCAAAATTAGCTGTGAGTAAACGCACGGCGCGTAACAGGCGCCGGCCGCGGTGGCCGAGGTGACTGAGGCGCTCCAGTCACGGTCAGCACGGCCACTACGGTCGGGGGTTCGAATCCCCCCTCGGGCATGGATATTTGTGCCGTCCTAGTTCGTAAGTAGTTCATAAGTAGTTTGTAAGTTTAGGGACTGATGACCCCGTAGTTAAGTCCCATAAGCTTAACAAACATTTGAACATTTTTTTTTTTTTTTTTTTTTGAGCGTAACAGGCTGGCAGCGCTCCACCCATAAGGATACTGGCGTGTACGCCAGACTGCTCCCCCTTCTCTGTTCCTCCGGTGTAAACACGACGGTGCTGCCACAGTGGCGAGGGAGAAATTATCCCTGCTCCCTCCCCTGGCACAACAGGGGCGGCCGGCAGGTAGTCGAGGCATGCCATGCCACAGTTCCCGAAGCCGTTCCTCCGAGGTTTGGTTTCGAATCCCCTCTTGGGCATGAATGTTGAGTTTGCCCTCCTTTTTTTCTATTTTTGTAGGACAGATATCTGCCGCCCCTCGGAAAGTGGCGCACTGTGCGGCCGCACGTTTCGCACGTGCCTTGCGCCGCCCCTGTTAACTGGTGTATGTCTGCACAACTTCAAATAAATTCAGCGAAACTGTAATATTGCTTGTCAATGACACCACGAAATATCACAATATTAACAGAAATTTCCCCTTTTTCCGGTACCTCACATATTCGTGACGTTTGTCTGGGAGTAGCAATAACTGAGGACAGTACACAATCCTCGCCACTTTCTTCTTTCCAGACAGGTGTAGCTCATTCGTATGCATTCGAAGTCTTTATTAACAACAAAAGCCGAATTGTAGCACTATTTCGAAGCATAAAAATGTCGGTGGAATCCATTGCATCTCAGGGAATTGAAATCTAATATACTTCAGACAAAGAATGCAATCAAACCTAACCTTTCTCCTTTAACCCGACCACAAGTGACAAACTATATCGGATGCAGTGTGACCACGCCGTCGGTCGATATTTTCTGTCGAATGCGGTCGACGGCGTCTGAAGACGGTCTGTCGGTGCCGCTGCGAACACAGCCTTATCGCTCCGTCCGTATGCGCGGAAACGCCTTCTTATGTGATACGAGGTATAGGCCCGGCGCACACTTGACGCAGCAGAGACAGAGGCGAGGCGCAGGGCCTCTGCTGGTCAGCGCACACTTGACGCAGCAGAGGCAGAGGAGAGGCAGAGGCGAGGCGCAGGGCCTCTGCTGGTCAGCGCACACTTGACGCAGCAGAGGCAGAGGAGAGGCAGAGGCGAGGCGCAGGGCCTCTGCTGGTCAGCGCACACTTGACGCAGCAGAGGCAGAGGAGAGGCAGAGGCGAGGCGCAGGGCCTCTGCTGGTCAGCGCACACTTGACGCAGCAGAGGCAGAGGAGAGGCAGAGGCGAGGCGCAGGGCCTCTGCTGGTCAGCGCACACTTGATGCAGCAGAGGCAGAGGAGAGGCAGAGGCGAGGCGCAGGGCCTCTGCTGGTCAGCGCACACTTGACGCAGCAGAGGCAGAGGAGAGGCAGAGGCGAGGCGCAGGGCCTCTGCTGGTCAGCGCACACTTGACGCAGCAGAGGCAGAGGAGAGGCAGAGGCGAGGCGCAGGGCCTCTGCTGGTCAGCGCACACTTGACGCAGCAGAGGCAGAAGAGAGGCAGAGGCGAGGCGCAGGGCCTCTGCTGGTCAGCGCACACTTGACGCAGCAGAGGCAGAGGAGAGGCAGAAGAGAGGCACAGGGCCTCTGCTGGTCAGCGCACACTTGACGCAGCAGAGGCAGAGGAGAGGCAGAGGCGAGGCGCAGGGCCTCTGCTGGTCAGCGCACACTTGACGCAGCAGAGGCAGAGGCGAGGCGCAGGGCCTCTGCTGGTCAGCGCACACTTGATGCAGCAGAGGCAGAGGAGAGGCAGAGGCGAGGCGCAGGGCCTCTGCTGGTCAACGCACACTTGACGCAGCAGAGGCAGAGGAGAGGCAGAGGCGAGGCGCAGCGCCTCTGCTGGTCAGCGCACACTTGACGCAGCAGAGGCAGAGGCGAGGCGCAGAGCCTCTGCTGGTCAGCGCACACTTGACGCAGCAGAGGCAGAGGAGAGGCAGAGGCGAGGCGCAGGGCCTCTGCTGGTCAGCGCACACTTGACGCAGCAGAGGCAGAGGAGAGGCAGAGGCGAGGCGCAGGGCCTCTGCTGGTCAGCGCACACTTGACGCAGCAGAGGCAGAGGCGAGGCGCAGGGCCTCTGCTGGTCAGCGCACACTTGACGCAGCAGAGGCAGAGGAGAGGCAGAGGCGAGGCGCAGGGCCTCTGCTGGTCAGCGCACACTTGACGCAGCAGAGGCAGAGAAGAGGCAGAGGCGAGGCGCAGGGCCTCTGCTGGTCAGCGCACACTTGACGCAGCAGAGGCAGAGGAGAGGCAGAGGCAAGGCGCAAGGCCTCTGCTGGTCAGCGCACACTTGACGCAGCAGAGGCAGAGGGGAGGCAGAGGCGAGGCGCAGGGCCTCTGCTGGTCAGTGCACACTTGACGCAGCAGAGGCAGAGGCGAGGCGCAGGGCCTCTGCTGGTCAGCGCACACTTGACGCAGCAGAGGCAGAGCAGAGGCAGAGGCGAGGCGCAGGGCCTCTGCTGGTCAGCGCACACTTGACGCAGCAGAGGCAGAGGAGAGGCAGAGGCGAGGCGCAGGGCCTCTGCTGGTCAGCGCACACTTGAC
Organism: Locusta migratoria; assembly: GCA_026315105.1. NCBI lineage: Eukaryota > Metazoa > Arthropoda > Insecta > Orthoptera > Acrididae > Locusta > Locusta migratoria. The sequence continues at coordinate 46,531,975 of CM048754.1, read as the reverse complement.
GCAGCAGAGGCAGAGGAGAGGCAGAGGCGAGGCGCAGGGCCTCTGCTGGTCAGCGCACACTTGACGCAGCAGAGGCAGAGGAGAGGCAGAGGCGAGGCGCAGGGCCTCTGCTGGTCAGCGCACACTTGACGCAGCAGAGGCAGAGGAGAGACAGAGGCGAGGCGCAGGGCCTCTGCTGGTCAGCGCACACTTGACGCAGCAGAGGCAGAGGAGAGGCAGAGGCGAGGCGCAGGGCCTCTGCTGGTCAGCGCACACTTGACGCAGCAGAGGCAGAGGCGAGGCGCAGAGCCTCTGCTGGTCAGCGCACACTTGACGCAGCAGAGGCAGAGGAGAGGCAGAGGCGAGGCGCAGGGCCTCTGCTGGTCAGCGCACACTTGACGCAGCAGAGGCAGAGGAGAGGCAGAGGCGAGGCGCAGGGCCTCTGCTGGTCAGCGCACACTTGATGCAGCAGAGGCAGAGGCGAGGCGCAGGGCCTCTGCTGGACAGCGCACACTTGACGCAGCAGAGGCAGAGGAGAGGCAGAGGCGAGGCGCAGGGCCACTGCTGGTCAGCGCACACTTGACGCAGCAGAGGCAGAGAAGAGGCAGAGGCGAGGCGCAGGGCCTCTGCTGGTCAGCGCACACTTGACGCAGCAGAGGCAGAGGAGAGGCAGAGGCGAGGCGCAGGGCCTCTGCTGGTCAGCGCACACTTGACGCAGCAGAGGCAGAGGGGAGGCAGAGGCGAGGCGCAGGGCCTCTGCTGGTCAGTGCACACTTGACGCAGCAGAGGCAGAGGCGAGGCGCAGGGCCTGTGCTGGTCAGCGCACACTTGACGCAGCAGAGGCAGAGGAGAGGCAGAGGCGAGGCGCAGGGCCTCTGCTGGTCAGCACACACTTGACGCAGCAGAGGCAGAGGAGAGGCAGAGGCGAGGCGCAGGGCCTCTGCTGGACAGCGCACACTTGACGCAACAGAGGCAGAGGCGAGGCGCAGGGCCTCTGCTGGTCAGCGCACACTTGACGCAGCAGAGGCAGAGGAGAGACAGAGGCGAGGCGCAGGGCCTCTGCTGGTCAGCGCACACTTGACGCAGCAGAGGCAGAGGAGAGGCAGAGGCGAAGCGCAGGGCCTCTGCTGGTCAGCGCACACTTGACGCAGCAGAGGCAGAGGCGAGGCGCAGGGACTCTGCTGGTCAGCGCACACTTGACGCAGCAGAGGCAGAGGAGAGGCAGAGGCGAGGCGCAGGGCCTCTGCTGGTCAGCGCACACTTGACGCAGCAGAGGCAGAAGAGAGGCAGAGGCGAGGCGCAGGGACTCTGCTGGTCAGCGCACACTTGACGCAGCAGAGGCAGAGGAGAGGCAGAGGAGAGGCACAGGGCCTCTGCTGGTCAGCGCACACTTGACGAAGCAGAGGCAGAGGAGAGGCAGAGGCGAGGCGCAGGGCCTCTGCTGGTCAGCGCACACTTGACGCAGCAGAGGCAGAGGAGAGGCAGAGGCGAGGTGCAGGGCCTCTGCTGGTCAGCGCACACTTGACGCAGCAGAGGCAGAGGAGAGGCAGAGGAGAGGCGCAGGGCCTCTGCTGGTCAGCGCACACTTGACGCAGCAGAGGCAGAGGAGAGGCAGAGGCGAGGTGCAGGGCCTATGCTGGTCAGCGCACACTTGATGCAGCAGAGGCAGAGGCGAGGCGCAGGGCCTCTGCTGGTCAGCGCACACTTGACGCAGCAGAGGCAGAGGAGAGGCAGATGCGAGGCGCAGGGCCTCTGCTGGTCAGCGCACACTTGACGCAGCAGAGGCAGAGGCTAGGCGCAGGGCCTCTGCTGGTCAGCGCACACTTGACACAGCAGAGGCAGAGGAGAGGCAGAGGCGAGGCGCAGGGCCTCTGCTGGTCAGCGCACACTTGACGCAGCAGAGGCAGAGCAGAGGCAGAGGCGAGGCGCAGGGCCTCTGCTGGTCAGCGCACACTTGACGCAGCAGAGGAAGAGGCGAGGCGCAGGGCCTCTGCTGGTCAGCGCACACTTGACGCAACAGAGGCAGAGCAGAGGAAGAGGCGAAGCGCAGGGCCTCTGCTGGTCAGCGCACACTTGACGCAGCAGAGGCAGAGGCGAGGCGCAGGGCCTCTGATGGTCAGCGCACACTTGACGCAGCAGAGGCAGAGGCGAGGCGTAGGGCCTCTGCTGGTCAGCGCACACTTGACGCAGCAGAGGCAGAGGAGAGGCAGAGGTGAGGCGCAGGGCCTCTGCTGGTCAGCGCACACTTGACGCAGCAGAGGCAGAGGCGAGGCGCAGGGCCTCTGCTGGTCAGCGCACACTTGATGCAGCAGAGGCAGAGGCGAGGCGCAGGGCCTCTGCTGGTCAGCGCACACTTGACGCAGCAGACGCAGAGGAGAGGCAGAGGCGAGGCGCAGGGCCTCTGCTGGTCAGCGCACACTTGACGCAGCAGAGGCAGAGGAGAGGTAGAGGCGAGGCGCAGGGCCTCTGCTGGTCAGCGCACACTTCACGCAGCAGAGGCAGAGGCGAAGCGCAGAGCCTCTGCTGGTCAGCGCACACTTGACGCAGCAGAGGCAGAGGAGAGGCAGAGGCGAGGAGCAGGGCCTCTGCTGGTCAGCGCACACTTGACGCAGCAGAGGCAGAGGCGAGGTGCAGGGCCTCTGCTGGTCAGCGCACACTTGACGCAGCAGAGGCAGAGGAGAGGCAGAGGCGAGGCGCAGGGCCTCTGCTGGTCAGCGCACACTTGACGCAGCAGAGGCAGAGGCGAGGCGCAGGGCCTCTGCTGGTCAGCGCACACTTGACGCAGCAGAGGCAGAGGCGAGGCGCAGGGCTTCTGCTGGTCAGCGCACACTTGACGCAGCAGAGGCAGAGGAGAGGCAGAGGCGAGGCGCAGGGCCTCTGCTGGTCAGCGCACACTTGACACAGCAGAGGCAGAGGCGAGGTGCAGGGCCTCTGCTGGTCAGCGCACACTTGACGCAGCAGAGGCAGAGGAGAGGCAGAGGCGAGGCGCAGGGCCTCTGCTGGTCAGCGCACACTTGACGCAGCAGAGGCAGAGGAGAGGCAGAGGTGAGGAGCAGGGCCTCTGCTGGTCAGCGCACACTTGACGCAGCAGAGGCAGAGGAGAGGCAGAGGCGAGGCGCAGGACCTCTGCTGGTCAGCGCACACTTGACGCAGCAGAGGCAGAGGAGAGGCAGAGGCGAGGCGCAGGGCCTCTGCTGGTCAGCGCACACTTGACGCAGCAGAGGCAGAGGAGAGGCAGAGGCGAGGCGCAGGGCCTCTGCTGGTCAGCGCACACTTGACGCAGCAGAGGCAGAGGAGAGGCAGAGGCGAGGCGCAGGGCCTCTGCTGGTCAGCGCACACTTGACGCAGCAGAGGTAGAGGAGAGGCAGAGGCGAGGCGCAGGGCCTCTGCTGGTCAGCGCACACTTGACGCAGCAGAGGCAGAGGAGAGGCAGAGGCGAGGCGCAGGGCCTCTGCTGGTCAGCGCACACTTGACGCAGCAGAGGCAGAGGAGAGGCAGAGGCGAGGCGCAGGGCCTCTGCTGGTCAGCGCACACTTGACGCAGCAGAGGCAGGGGAGAGGCAGAGGCGAGGCGCAGGGCCTCTGCTGGTCAGCGCACACTTGACGCAGCAGAGGCAGAGGCGAGGCGCAGGGCCTCTGCTGGTCAGCGCACACTTGACGCAACAGAGGCAGAGGAGAGGCAGAGGCGAGGCGCAGGGCCTCTGCTGGTCAGCGCACACTTGACGCAGCAGAGACAGAGGCGAGGCGCAGGGCCTCTGCTGGTCAGCGCACACTTGACGCAGCAGAGGCAGAGGCGAGGCGCAGGGCCTCTGCTGGTCAGCGCACACTTGACGCAGCAGAGGCAGAGGAGAGGCAGAGGCGAGGCGCAGGGCCTCTGCTGGTCAGCGCACACTTGACGCAGCAGAGGCAGAGGCGAGGCGCAGGGCCTCTGCTGGTCAGCGCACACTTGACGCAGCAGAGGCAGAGGCGAGGCGCAGGGCCTCTGCTGGTCAGCGCACACTTGACGCAGCAGAGGCAGAGGAGAGGCAGAGGCGAGGCGCAGGGCCTCTGCTGGTCAGCGCACACTTGACGCAGCAGAGGGAGAGGCGAGGCGCAGGGCCTCTGCTGGTCAGCGCACACTTGACGCAGCAGAGGCAGAGGCGAGGCGCAGGGCCTCTGCTGGTCTGCGCACACTTGACGCAGCAGAGGCAGAGGAGAGGCAGAGGCGAGGCGCAAGGCCTCTGCTGGGCAACGCACACTTGACGCAGCAGAGGCAGAGGAGAGGCAGAGGCGAGGCGCAGGGCCTCTGCTGGTCAGCGCACACTTGACACAGCAGAGGCAGAGGCGAGTCAAAGGGCCTCTGCTGGTCAGCGCACACTTGACGCAGCAGAGCCAGAGGAGAGGCAGAGGCGAGGCGCAGGGCCTCTGCTGGTCAGCGCACACTTGACGCAGCAGAGGCAGAGGCGAGGTGCAGGGCCTCTGCTGGTCAGCGCACACTTGACGCAGCAGAGGCAGAGGAGAGGCAGAGGTGAGGCGCAGGGCCTCTGCTGGTCAGCACACACTTGACTCAGTAGAGGCAGAGGAGAGGCAGAGGCGAGGCGCAGGGCCTCTGCTGGTCAGCGCACACTTGACGCAGCAGAGGCAGAGGCGAGGTGCAGGGCCTCTGCTGGTCAGCGCACACTTGACGCAGCAGAGGCAGAGGAGAGGCAGAGGCGAGGCGCAGGGCCTCTGCTGGTCAGCGCACACTTGACGCAGCAGAGGCAGAGGAGAGGCAGAGGTGAGGCGCAGGGCCTCTGCTGGTCAGCGCACACTTGACGCAGCAGAGGCAGAGGAGAGGCAGAGGCGAGGCGCAGGGCCTCTGCTGATCAGCGCACACTTGACGCAGCAGAGGCAGAGGAGAGGCAGAGGCGAGGCGCAGGGCCGCTGCTGGTCAGCGCACACTTGACGCAGCAGAGGCAGAGGAGAGGCAGAGGCGAGGCGCAGGGCCTCTGCTGGTCAGCGCACACTTGACGCAGCAGAGGCAGAGGAGAGGCATAGGCGAGGCGCAGGGCCTCTGCTGGTCAGCGCACACTTGACGCAGCAGAGGCAGAGGAGAGGCTGAGGCGAGGCGCAGGGCCTCTGCTGGTCAGCGCACACTTGACGCAGCAGAGGCAGAGGAGAGGCAGAGGCGAGGCGCAGGGCCTCTGCTGGTCAGCGCACACTTGACGCAGCAGAGGCAGAGGAGAGGCAGAGGCGAGGCGCAGGGCCTCTGCTGGTCAGCGCACACTTGACGAAGCAGAGGCAGGGGAGAGGCAGAGGCGAGGCGCAGGGCCTCTGCTGGTCAGCGCACACTTGACGCAGCAGAGGCAGAGGCGAGGCGCAGGGCCTCTGCTGGTCAGCGCACACTTGACGCAACAGAGGCAGAGGAGAAGCAGAGGCGAGGCGCAGGGCCTCTGCTGGTCAGCGCACACTTGACGCAGCAGAGGCAGAGGCGAGGCGCAGGGCCTCTGCTGGTCAGCGCACACTTGACGCAGCAGAGGCAGAGGAGAGGCAGAGGCGAGGCGCAGGGCCTCTGCTGATCAGCGCACACTTGACGCAGCAGAGGCAGAGGCGAGGCGCAGGGCCTCTGCTGGTCAGCGCACACTTGACGCAGCAGAGGCAGAGGAGAGGCAGAGGCGAGGCGCATTGCCTCTGCTGGTCAGCGCACACTTAACGCAGCAGAGGCAGAGGAGAGGCAGAGGCGAGGCGCAGGGCCTCTGCTGGTCAGCGCACACTTGACGCAGCAGAGGCAGAGGCGAGGCGCAGGGCCTCTGCTGGTCAGCGCACACTTCACGCAGCAGAGGCAGAGGCGAGGTGCAGGGCCTCTGCTGGTCAGCGCACACTTGACGCAGCAGAGGCAGAGGAGAGGCAGAGGTGAGGCGCAGGGCCTCTGCTGGTCAGCACACACTTGACGCAGTAGAGGCAGAGGAGAGGCAGAGGCGAGGCGCAGGGCCTCTGCTGGTCAGCGCACACTTGACGCAGCAGAGGCAGAGGCGAGGTGCAGGGCCTCTGCTGGTCAGCGCACACTTGACGCAGGAGAGGCAGAGGAGAGGCAGAGGCGAGGCGCAGGGCCTCTGCTGGTCAGCGCACACTTGACGCAGCAGAGGCAGAGGAGAGGCAGAGGTGAGGCGCAGGGCCTCTGCTGGTCAGCGCACACTTGACGCAGCAGAGGCAGAGGAGAGGCAGAGGCGAGGCGCAGGGCCTCTGCTGATCAGCGCACACTTGACGCAGCAGAGGCAGAGGAGAGGCAGAGGCGAGGCGCAGGGCCTCTGCTGGTCAGCGCACACTTGACGCAGCAGAGGCAGAGGAGAGGCAGAGGCGAGGCGCAGGGCCTCTGCTGGTCAGCGCACACTTGACGCAGCAGAGGCAGAGGAGAGGCATATGCGAGGCGCAGGGCCTCTGCTGGTCAGCGCACACTTGACGCAGCAGAGGCAGAGGAGAGGCTGAGGCGAGGCGCAGGGCCTCTGCTGGTCAGCGCACACTTGACGCAGCAGAGGCAGAGGAGAGGCAGAGGCGAGGCGCAGGGCCTCTGCTGGTCAGCGCACACTTGACGCAGCAGAGGCAGAGGAGAGGCAGAGGCGAGGCGCAGGGCCTCTGCTGGTCAGCGCACACTTGACGCAGCAGAGGCAGGGGAGAGGCAGAGGCGAGGCGCAGGGCCTCTGCTGGTCAGCGCACACTTGACGCAGCAGAGGCAGAGGCGAGGCGCAGGGCCTCTGCTGGTCAGCGCACACTTGACGCAACAGAGGCAGAGGAGAAGCAGAGGCAAGGCGCAGGGCCTCTGCTGGTCTGCGCACACTTGACGCAGCAGAGGCAGAGGCGAGGCGCAGGGCCTCTGCTGGTCAGCGCACACTTGACGCAGCAGAGGCAGAGGCGAGGCGCAGGGCCTCTGCTGGTCAGCGCACACTTGACGCAGCAGAGGCAGAGGAGAGGCAGAGGCGAGGCGCAGGGCCTCTGCTGATCAGCGCACACTTGACGCAGCAGAGGCAGAGGCGAGGCGAAGGGCCTCTGCTGGTCAGCGCACACTTGACGCAGCAGAGGCAGAGGCGAGGCGCAGGGCCTCTGCTGGTCAGCGCACACTTGACGCAGCAGAGGCAGAGGAGAGGCAGAGGCGAGGCGCAGGGCCTCTGCTGGGCAGCGCACACTTGACGCAGCAGAGGCAGAGGAGAGGCAGAGGCGAGGCGCAGGGCCTCTGCTGGTCAGCGCACACTTGACGCAGCAGAGGCAGAGGCGAGGCGCAGGGCCTCTGCTGGTCAGCGCACACTTGACGCAGCAGAGGCAGAGGCGAGGCGCAGGGCCTCTGCTGGTCTGCGCACACTTGACGCAGCAGAGGCAGAGGAGAGGCAGAGGCGAGGCGCAGGGCCTCTGCTGGGCAGCGCACACTTGACGCAGCAGAGGCAGAGGAGAGGCAGAGGCGAGGCGCAGGGCCTCTGCTGGTCAGCGCACACTTGACACAGCAGAGGCAGAGGCGAGTCGCAGGGCCTCTGCTGGTCAGCGCACACTTGACGCAGCAGAGGCAGAGGAGAGGCAGAGGCGAGGCGCAGGGCCTCTGCTGGTCAGCGCACACTTGACACAGCAGAGGCAGAGGCGAGTCGCAGGGCCTCTGCTGGTCAGCGCACACTTGACGCAGCAGAGGCAGAGCCGAGGCGCAGGGCCTCTGCTGGTCAGCGCACACTTGACGCAGCAGAGGCAGAGGCGAGGCGCAGGGCCTCTGCTGGTCTGCGCACACTTGACGCAGCAGAGGCAGAGGAGAGGCAGAGGCGAGGCGCAGGGCCTCTGCTGGGCAGCGCACACTTGACGCAGCAGAGGCAGAGGAGAGGCAGAGGAGAGGCGCAGGGCCTCTGCTGGTCAGCGCACACTTGACACAGCAGAGGCAGAGGCGAGTCGCAGGGCCTCTGCTGGTCAGCGCACACTTGACGCAGCAGAGGCAGAGGAGAGGCAGAGGCGAGGCGCAGGGCCTCTGCTGGTCAGCGCACACTTGACGCAGCAGAGGCAGAGGCGAGGTGCAGGGCCACTGCTGGTCAGCGCACACTTGACGCAGCAGAGGCAGAGGAGAGGCAGAGGCGAGGCACAGGGCCTCTGCTGGTCAGCGCACACTTGACGCAGCAGAGGCAGAGGCGAGGCGCAGGGCCTCTGCTGGTCAGCGCACACTTGACGCAGCAGAGGCAGAGGCGAGGCGCAGGGCCTCTGCTGGTCAGCGCACACTCTACGCAGCAGAGGCAGAGGAGAGGCAGAGGCGAGGCGCAGGGCCTCTGCTGGTCAGCGCACACTTGACACAGCAGAGGCAGAGGCGAGTCGCAGGGCCTCTGCTGGTCAGCGCACACTTGATGCAGCAGAGGCAGAGGAGAGGCAGAGGTGAGGCGCAGGGCCTCTGCTGGTCAGCGCACACTTGACGCAGCAGAGGCAGAGGAGAGGCAGAGGTGAAGCGCAGGGCCTCTGCTGGTCAGCGCACACTTGACGCAGCAGAGGCAGAGGCGAGGTGCAGGGCCTCTGCTGGTCAGCGCGCACTTGACGCAGCAGAGGCAGAGGAGAGGCAGAGGTGAGGCGCAGGGTCTCTGCTGGTCAGCGCACACTTGACGCAGCAGAGGCAGAGGAGAGGCAGAGGCGAGGCGCAGGGCCTCTGCTGGTCAGCGCACACTTGACGCAGCAGAGGCAGAGGAGAGGCAGAGGCGAGGCGCAGGGCCTCTGCTGGTCAGCGCACACTTGACGCAGCAGAGGCAGAGGAGAGGCAGAGGCGAGGCGCAGGGCCTCTGCTGGTCAGCGCACACTTGACGCAGCAGAGGCAGAGAAGAGGCAGAGGCGAGGCGCAGGGCCTCTGCTGGTCAGCGCACACTTGACGCAGCAGAGGCAGAGGAGAGGCAGAGGCGAGGCGCAGGGCCTCTGCTGGTCAGCGCACACTTGACGCAACAGAGGCAGAGGAGAGGCAGAGGCGAGGCGCAGGGCCTCTGCTGGTCAGCGCACACTTGACGCAGCAGAGGCAGAGGCGAGGCGCAGGGCCTCTGCTGGTCAGCGCACACTTGACGCAACAGAGGCAGAGGAGAGGCAGAGGCGAGGCGCAGGGCCTCTGCTGGTCAGCGCACACTTGACGCAGCAGAGGCAGAGGCGAGGCGCAGGGCCTCTGCTGGTCAGCACACACTTGACGCAGCAGAGGCAGAGGCGAGGCGCTGGGCCTCTGCTGGTCAGCGCACACTTGACGCAGCAGAGGCAGAGGAGAGGCAGAGGCGAGGCGCAGGGCCTCTGCTGATCAGCGCACACTTGACGCAGCAGAGGCAGAGGCGACGCGCAGGGCCTCTGCTGGTCAGCGCACACTTGACGCAGCAGAGGCAGAGGCGAGGCGCAGGGCCTCTGCTGGTCAGCGCACACTTGACGCAGCAGAGGCAGAGGCGAGGCGCAGGGCCTCTGCTGGTCAGCGCACACTTGACGCAGCAGAAGCAGAGGCGAGGCGCAGGGCCTCTGCTGGTCTGCGCACACTTGACGCAGCAGAGCCAGAGGAGAGGCAGAGGCGAGGCGCAGGGCCTCTGCTGGGCAGCGCACACTTGACGCAGCAGACGCAGAGGAGAGGCAGAGGCGAGGCGCAGGGCCTCTGCTGGTCAGCGCACACTTGACACAGCAGAGGCAGAGGCGAGTCGCAGGGCCTCTGCTGGTCAGCGCACACTTGACGCAGCAGAGGCAGAGGAGAGGCAGAGGCGAGGCGCAGGGCCTCTGCTCGTCAGCGCACACTTGACGCAGCAGAGGCAGAGGAGAGGCAGAGGCGAGGCACAGGGCCTCTGCTGATCAGCGCACACTTGACGCAGCAGAGGCAGAGGCGAGGCGCAGGGCCTCTGCTGGTCAGCGCACACTTGACGCAGCAGAGGCAGAGGCGAGGCGCAGGGCCTCTGCTGGTCAGCGCACACTTGACGCAGCAGAGGCAGAGGAGAGGCAGAGGCGAGGCGCAGGGCCTCTGCTGGTCAGCGCACACTTGACGCAGCAGAGGCAGAGGCGAGGCGCAGGGCCTCTGCTGGTCAGCGCACACTTGACGCAGCAGAGGCAGAGGCGAGGCGCAGGGCCTCTGCTGGTCAGCGCACACTTGACGCAGCAGAGGCAGAGGAGAGGCAGAGGCGAGGCGCAGGGCCTCTGCTGGTCAGCGCACACTTGACGCAGCAGAGGCAGAGGAGAGGCAGAGGCGAGGCGCAGGGCCTCTGCTGGTCAGCGCACACTTGACGCAGCAGAGGCAGAGGAGAGGCAGAGGCGAGGCGCAGGGCCTCTGCTGGTCAGCGCACACTTGACGCAGCAGAGGCAGAGGAGAGGCAGAGGTGAGGCGCAGGGCCTCTGCTGGTCAGCGCACACTTGACGCAGCAGAGGCAGAGGAGAGGCAGAGGCGAGGCGCAGGGCCTCTGCTGATCAGCGCACACTTGACGCAGCAGAGGCAGAGGAGAGGCAGAGGCGAGGCGCAGGGCCTCTGCTGGTCAGTGCACACTTGACGCAGCAGAGGCAGAGGCGAGGCGCAGGGCCTCTGCTGGTCAGCGCACACTTGACGCAGCAGAGGCAGAGGAGAGGCAGAGGCGAGGCACAGGGCCTCTGCTGGTCAGCGCACACTTGACGCAACAGAGGCAGAGGCGAGGCGCAGGGCCTCTGCTGGTCAGCGCACACTTGACGCAGCAGAGGCAGAGGCGAGGCGCAGGGCCTCTGCTGGTCAGCGCACACTCTACGCAGCGGAGGCAGAGGAGAGGCAGAGGCGAGGCGCAGGGCCTCTGCTGGTCAGCGCACACTTGACACAGCAGAGGCAGAGGCGAGTCGCAGGGCCTCTGCTGGTCAGCGCACACTTGATGCAGCAGAGGCAGAGGAGAGGCAGAGGTGAGGCGCAGGGCCTCTGCTGGTCAGCGCACACATGACGCAGCAGAGGCAGAGGAAAGGCAGAGGTGAAGCGCAGGGCCTCTGCTGGTCAGCGCACACTTGACGCAGCAGAGGCAGAGGCGAGGTGCAGGGCCTCTGCTGGTCAGCGCGCACTTGACGCAGCAGAGGCAGAGGAGAGGCAGAGGTGAGGCGCAGGGCCTCTGCTGGTCAGCGCACACTTGACGCAGCAGAGGCAGAGGAGAGGCAGAGGCGAGGCGCAGGGCCTCTGCTGGTCAGCGCACACTTGACGCAGCAGAGGCAGAGGAGAGGCAGAGGCGAGGCGCAGGGCCTCTGCTGGTCAGCGCACACTTGACGCAGCAGAGGCAGAGGCGAGGCGCAGGGCCTCTGCTGGTCAGCGCACACTTGACGCAACAGAGGCAGAGGAGAGGCAGAGGCGAGGCGCAGGGCCTCTGCTGGTCAGCGCACACTTGACGCAGCAGAGGCAGAGGCGAGGCGCAGGGCCTCTGCTGGTCAGCGCACACTTGACGCAGCAGAGGCAGAGGCGAGGCGCAGGGCCTCTGCTGGTCAGCGCACACTTGACGCAGCAGAGGCAGAGGCGAGGCGCAGGGCCTCTGCTGATCAGCGCACACTTGACGCAGCAGAGGCAGAGGCGACGCGCAGGGCCTCTGCTGGTCAGCGCACACTTGACGCAGCAGAGGCAGAGGCGAGGCGCAGGGCCTCTGCTGGTCAGCGCACACTTGACGCAGCAGAGGCAGAGGCGAGGCGCAGGGCCTCTGCCGGTCAGCGCACACTTGACGCAGCAGAGGCAGAGGCGAGGCGCAGGGCCTCTGCTGGTCTGCGCACACTTGACGCAGCAGAGCCAGAGGAGAGGCAGAGGCGAGGCGCAGGGCCTCTGCTGGGCAGCGCACACTTGACGCAGCAGACGCAGAGGAGAGGCAGAGGCGAGGCGCAGGGCCTCTGATGGTCAGCGCACACTTGACACAGCAGAGGCAGAGGCGAGTCGCAGGGCCTCTGCTGGTCAGCGCACACTTGACGCAGCAGAGGCAGAGGAGAGGCAGAGGCGAGGCGCAGGGCCTCTGCTGGTCAGCGCACACTTGACGCAGCAGAGGCAGAGGAGAGGCAGAGGCGAGGCACAGGGCCTCTGCTGGTCAGCGCACACTTGACGCAGCAGAGGCAGAGGCGAGGCGCAGGGCCTCTGCTGGTCAGGGCACACTTGACGCAGCAGAGGCAGAGGCGAGGCGCAGGGCCTCTGCTGGTCAGCGCACACTCTACGCAGCAGAGGCAGAGGAGAGGCAGAGGCGAGGCGCAGGGCCTCTGCTGGTCAGCGCACACTTGACACAGCAGAGGCAGAGGCGAGTCGCAGGGCCTCTGCTGGTCAGCGCACACTTGACGCAGCAGAGGCAGAGGAGAGGCAGAGGTGAGGCGCAGGGCCTCTGCTGGTCAGCGCACACATGACGCAGCAGAGGCAGAGGAGAGGCAGAGGTGAAGCGCAGGGCCTCTGCTGGTCAGCGCACACTTGACGCAGCAGAGGCAGAGGCGAGGTGCAGGGCCTCTGCTGGTCAGCGCGCACTTGACGCAGCAGAGGCAGAGGAGAGGCAGAGGCGAGGCGCAGGGCCTCTGCTGGTCAGCGCACACTTGACGCAGCAGAGGCAGAGGAGAGGCAGAGGCGAGGTGCAGGGCCTCTGCTGGTCAGCGCACACTTGACACAGCAGAGGCAGAGGCGAGTCGCAGGGCCTCTGCTGGTCAGTGCACACTTGACGCAGCAGAGGCAGAGGCGAGGCGCAGGGCCTCTGCTGGTCAGCGCACACTTGACGCAGCAGAGGCAGAGGAGAGGCAGAGGCGAGGCACAGGGCCTCTGCTGGTCAGCGCACACTTGACGCAACAGAGGCAGAGGCGAGGCGCAGGGCCTCTGCTGGTCAGCGCACACTTGACGCAGCAGAGGCAGAGGCGAGGCGCAGGGCCTCTGCTGGTCAGCGCACACTCTACGCAGCGGAGGCAGAGGAGAGGCAGAGGCGAGGCGCAGGGCCTCTGCTGGTCAGCGCACACTTGACACAGCAGAGGCAGAGGCGAGTCGCAGGGCCTCTGCTGGTCAGCGCACACTTGATGCAGCAGAGGCAGAGGAGAGGCAGAGGTGAGGCGCAGGGCCTCTGCTGGTCAGCGCACACATGACGCAGCAGAGGCAGAGGAAAGGCAGAGGTGAAGCGCAGGGCCTCTGCTGGTCAGCGCACACTTGACGCAGCAGAGGCAGAGGCGAGGTGCAGGGCCTCTGCTGGTCAGCGCGCACTTGACGCAGCAGAGGCAGAGGAGAGGCAGAGGTGAGGCGCAGGGCCTCTGCTGGTCAGCGCACACTTGACGCAGCAGAGGCAGAGGAGAGGCAGAGGCGAGGCGCAGGGCCTCTGCTGGTCAGCGCACACTTGACGCAGCAGAGGCAGAGGAGAGGCAGAGGCGAGGCGCAGGGCCTCTGCTGGTCAGCGCACACTTGACGCAGCAGAGGCAGAGGAGAGGCAGAGGCGAGGCGCAGGGCCTCTGCTGGTCAGCGCACACTTGACGCAGCAGAGGCAGAGGAGAGGCAGAGGCGAGGCGCAGGGCCTCTGCTGGTCAGCGCACACTTGACGCAGCAGAGGCAGAGGAGAGGCAGAGGCGAGGCGCAGGGCCTCTGCTGGTCAGCGCACACTTGACGCAGCAGAGGCAGAGGAGAGGCAGAGGCGAGGCGCAGGGCCTCTGCTGGTCAGCGCACACTTGACGCAGCAGAGGCAGAGGAGAGGCAGAGGTGAGGCGCAGGGCCTCTGCTGGTCAGCGCACACTTGACGCAGCAGAGGCAGAGGAGAGGCAGAGGCGAGGCGCAGGGCCTCTGCTGATCAGCGCACACTTGACGCAGCAGAGGCAGAGGAGAGGCAGAGGCGAGGCGCAGGGCCTCTGCTGGTCAGCGCACACTTGACGCAGCAGAGGCAGAGGAGAGGCAGAGGCGAGGCGCAGGGCCTCTGCTGGTCAGCGCACACTTGACGCAGCAGAGGCAGAGGAGAGGCAGAGGCGAGGCGCAGGGCCTCTGCTGGTTAGCGCACACTTGACGCAGCAGAGGCAGAGGAGAGGCAGAGGCGAGGCGCAGGGCCTCTGCTGGTCAGCGCACACTTGACGCAGCAGAGGCAGAGGAGAGGCAGAGGCGAGGCACAGGGCCTCTGCTGGTCAGCGCACACTTGACGCAGCAGAGGCAGGGGAGAGGCAGAGGCGAGGCGCAGGGCCTCTGCTGGTCAGCGCACACTTGACGCAGCAGAGGCAGAGGCGAGGCGCAGGGCCTCTGCTGGTCAGCGCACACTTGACGCAACAGAGGCAGAGGAGAGGCAGAGGCGAGGCGCAGGGCCTCTGCTGGTCAGCGCACACTTGACGCAACAGAGGCAGAGGCGAGGCGCAGGGCCTCTGCTGGTCAGCGCACACTTGACGCAGCAGAGGCAGAGGCGAGGCGCAGGGCCTCTGCTGGTCAGCGCACACTTGACGCAGCAGAGGCAGAGGCGAGGCGCAGGGCCTCTGCTGATCAGCGCACACTTGACGCAGCAGAGGCAGAGGCGACGCGCAGGGCCTCTGCTGGTCAGCGCACACTTGACGCAGCAGAGGCAGAGGCGAGGCGCAGGGCCTCTGCTGGTCAGCGCACACTTGACGCAGCAGAGGCAGAGGCGAGGCGCAGGGCCTCTGCCGGTCAGCGCACACTTGACGCAGCAGAGGCAGAGGCGAGGCGCAGGGCCTCTGCTGGTCTGCGCACACTTGACGCAGCAGAGCCAGAGGAGAGGCAGAGGCGAGGCGCAGGGCCTCTGCTGGGCAGCGCACACTTGACGCAGCAGACGCAGAGGAGAGGCAGAGGCGAGGCGCAGGGCCTCTGCTGGTCAGCGCACACTTGACACAGCAGAGGCAGAGGCGAGTCGCAGGGCCTCTGCTGGTCAGCGCACACTTGACGCAGCAGAGGCAGAGGAGAGGCAGAGGCGAGGCGCAGGGCCTCTGCTGGTCAGCGCACACTTGACGCAGCAGAGGCAGAGGAGAGGCAGAGGCGAGGCACAGGGCCTCTGCTGGTCAGCGCACACTTGACGCAGCAGAGGCAGAGGCGAGGCGCAGGGCCTCTGCTGGTCAGCGCACACTTGACGCAGCAGAGGCAGAGGCGAGGCGCAGGGCCTCTGCTGGTCAGCGCACACTCTACGCAGCAGAGGCAGAGGAGAGGCAGAGGCGAGGCGCAGGGCCTCTGCTGGTCAGCGCACACTTGACACAGCAGAGGCAGAGGCGAGTCGCAGGGCCTCTGCTGGTCAGCGCACACTTGACGCAGCAGAGGCAGAGGAGAGGCAGAGGTGAGGCGCAGGGCCTCTGCTGGTCAGCGCACACATGACGCAGCAGAGGCAGAGGAGAGGCAGAGGTGAAGCGCAGGGCCTCTGCTGGTCAGCGCACACTTGACGCAGCAGAGGCAGAGGCGAGGTGCAGGGCCTCTGCTGGTCAGCGCGCACTTGACGCAGCAGAGGCAGAGGAGAGGCAGAGGCGAGGCGCAGGGCCTCTGCTGGTCAGCGCACACTTGACGCAGCAGAGGCAGAGGAGAGGCAGAGGCGAGGTGCAGGGCCTCTGCTGGTCAGCGCACACTTGACACAGCAGAGGCAGAGGCGAGTCGCAGGGCCTCTGCTGGTCAGTGCACACTTGACGCAGCAGAGGCAGAGGCGAGGCGCAGGGCCTCTGCTGGTCAGCGCACACTTGACGCAGCAGAGGCAGAGGAGAGGCAGAGGCGAGGCGCAGGGCCTCTGCTGGTCAGCGCACACTTGACACAGCAGAGGCAGAAGTGAGGCGCAGGGCCTCTGCTGGTCAGCGCACACTTGACGCAGCAGAGGCAGAGGAGAGGCAGAGGCGAGGCGCAGGGCCTCTGCTGGTCAGCGCACACTTGACGCAGCAGAGGCAGAGGAGAGGCAGAGGCGAGGTGCAGGGCCTCTGCTGGTCAGCGCACACTTGACACAGCAGAGGCAGAGGCGAGTCGCAGGGCCTCTGCTGGTCAGTGCACACTTGACGCAGCAGAGGCAGAGGCGAGGCGCAGGGCCTCTGCTGGTCAGCGCACACTTGACGCAGCAGAGGCAGAGGAGAGGCAGAGGCGAGGCGCAGGGCCTCTGCTGGTCAGCGCACATTTGACACAGCAGAGGCAGAGGCGAGTCGCAGGGCCTCTGCTGGTCAGTGCACACTTGACGCAGCAGAGGCAGAGGAGAGGCAGAGGTGAGGCGCAGGGCCTCTGCTGGTCAGCGCACACTTGACGCAGCAGAGGCAGAGGAGAGGCAGAGGTGAGGCGCAGGGCCTCTGCTGGTCAGCGCACACTTGACGCAGCAGAGACAGAGGAGAGGCAGAGGCGAGGCGCAGGGCCCCTGCTGGTCAGCGCACACTTGACGCAGCAGAGGCAGAGGCGAGGTGCAGGGCCTCTGCTGGTCAGCGCACACTTGACGCAGCAGAGGCAGAGGAGAGGCAGAGGCGAGGCGC